>MOOZ01001346.1:1381884-1396413 GCA_002930495.1 Cecropterus lyciades | reverse complement strand
AATATACTTACTTATATTTCAATATTTAATTAAATGTCAAAGTGTAGCGTATCTTGCCAAACAAGCGTATAGTTTAGTCAAATGTAAGGCACGATACTGGAGCTACTAGCTATTATTGCCCAACAAGATGGTTAAAAAATATACAAAGTAATACAAAAAAAAGACAAACCCGGTGAGTTTCTTGCCAGATCTTCTCAGTTGAGGTCGTGTTCCGATCCGGTGGTAGTGTAAGAAAAAATATTGTAATTGACAATTTCTAAGTGGACCCGTAGGCCTTTGAAGAAAGATATTTATTTGCAATGCATACTATGTCGACTGGGATCGGCTCGACTGGATGAAAACATGTCACCATGTGTCTTTTTTACCCACGACCGATGACCCATGACCCACGTGGTGGAGCGGCTACCATACCGGTCTGACACGCAGTGGGTTCCGGGTTCGATCCCCGGGCAGACATCTGACTGATGAGTTTAGATTTCTGTTCTGGGTCTGGGTGTTTGTGTATTCGTCTTTGTGTGTCCATGGCACCCACGACACAGGAGAAAAACCTACTGTGGTGCTATGGGTGTAGAAAGCGTTCATGTTTATTAAAACTCCGGCCCTATTCGAAATTAGTCAAAACTTTTGTATCGGATTAGGTTATGTTATCGGGACTTCATAACATTCCTGGTAGTGAGCTCTTATAATAAATTTAGTCATTCACACGGGTTTGAATTGAACGCATGAAACGCTTCCTTAGTCTCTAAGAGACGTTACATAGGCTTGTGCTCTTCATTGTTCATAAGTGGTTGAGCAAGAATATCACAATTTTGTTTTTACTCTCGTGTGCGTCGTGATATGCATGATTGCAAGCTAAATTACATAAACTATACTATAGAAAGGATTTGAGTCATAGTACCGTATAATGTTGCGGTCCTATGATTCAACATCAATATTATGTAGAGAATAACTATACCCTAAACCACCACTACCACACAGATAAAAAATAACAAAGCGTAAATAAAATACCTTGTGAATCAATACATAAAAAACTTAGTCCTCAGGGATAGCAATGCATCTGTGGCCAAGCAAGTCAGACTAATTTTATGTACGGTTGGTTATATGTCCACGGACGGCGGTGGATACTTACCGTCAGATGGACTGCGTGCTCGTTTGCTACTTTTTATTATAAAAAAGGCAGTCATAAAGACTGAAAACATAAGAAAATAACGCTCGGTGTTATAATTATGTGCAATACATATAGCTCACACACAGTGGAATACATATAGCTCATGGAAAGCGTTCGGTGACGATGACGTGAGTTGCATGAATTTTGTTCACCCAAAGTGTTCAACGCGCCCAAAGATTTATGTGTTTTTTTTTCACTTTTTAACGATTAAAAATAGTATGAACTTGAATGTCTACGATACTAGATACTCTATTTCAGTAGCCAAGAGTCATTCTTAGTAAGTATTATGTTTTATGAATAGTCTCATATAACATATAGCGACAACAGAAGGAGGAGGAAGTGGTGAAAAGTGGTGTAGTTCGACCGGAGAGGTACCACTCCCACGTCTATTCCTAGCGTGTAGCATTTCTTGCGATTCGGTGGAAGGGTGTGGCTACTGGCTGACTTATATACGTGCGTAATTATCATTTCTTTACGGTGAAGGAAAACATTCCTCCCTCTAAACTCCATCACTCTGAGACAAGACAATGAAGGGTTGACGATGCGCTCGCTTTCATCCGCATTAAGAAGAAGTAACGTAACTATAATTTGCAAAAACTAAAATTTTACAGCAAGTGTACAGCAAATGGATGGCTATGGATGGATGGATAATATTATATTGAATCCTTTAAAGTAAATTCAGTAGTATTATTTGATGCCATTTAAACACACATACCTACAGACAAAACCACAAAAAGGCATTTCAAAATTATAGAAATTTGCAATTTGCTTGCGAACTTTTATATTTCAAATATATGGAATGTGGCAGACAAGCGGAACTTAAATTTTTTATATGTTTGAATTCACCATGACGCCAAAATATATCTAAACAATTGAATTTACTTACTCTACATATTATGGTACTTATAATACATGTATAAATAAATATATATACCCTATATTGTGTTAAAATAGTCGACGGCAAATATTTACCTCTTTTTCAGGCTGAAAATCATGTAACACGTTTATCGCGGGATTAAATGGTCTTATCAAATAATTTAATTCTGTTTACCGGCACCGATGCTTAAATACAGAGATTATTCCTGTACTCGCAGAGCGAGACGAGAGATGCTGCAACACTGTGCTAGAGCGAGACAGATGTAGCGGGAAGAGCGCACACGCATCGTGTTTTTTTGGGTCAGGGGTTCAGTGCTCGCGAATACAATTAGGGTTGTTACAGGAGAAATAAACTTTTATAGCCAAAAGACGATAAAATACCACATTTCGAGGCTGTAACATAAAATTATGCAAAAATATAAAATAAAAAAGTGTTTTTTAAGTTTGAGTATTTTGGCTGAAGATTTGTATGACACGCGCCGTTTTCTTAAATGATATGTTGCGTAATATTCATTAATACTTGGTTTCAACACATACATTTTTATGACTTACTCGATTTAAAACAAACCTTACGAAGAAAGAAATCCTAAAAATATTTCTGGTATTTGAATGGTCAAGTAGACATTTTCTCATTTCAATTGTTTTTTTTTTTAAATCAGAGACAAGTTACCAAATATGATTATTTTTTAAATCTCTTTATTGGTGACACATGAATATATGAAATATTTTTTTTCTGGTGATTGGCAGCCCTGTGCGCATGTGGCACTAGTACATAGCTACATTGCAACAATCTCCAGCACATGTGGCTGTTGCTATGCGGAGATATTCCTGGACGCAGTGCATTGCATCTGATCGCACATGTCATTACGATTTCAGCTGTTTCGAGTATATATAACTGCTTTGTATGAATAATAACTCAACACAAAAACGCAAATTTTACACAAGGTAAAAATGTTACACAAGGTAAAAAAGGAGCCTGGTAAAAATCTTTTCTTTAAATTAAGTTAATTTTTTTTATATAATATGGACAGTAGCAAACGAGCATGCAGCCCCCCTGATGGTAAGTGGCTACTGCCGCTCATGGACATCTGTAATCACCACTAGTTAAGATCAAATCTCACCCATGGTTAGCCACAGATGCGTTGCTACCCCTGAGGACTAAGATGGAATGCCTCAGAAAAGTATGTCTCCTTTACCAAACCCTTCAGACCGGAACACAGCAGCGCATAACACTGCTGTTATTAGGCAGAAATAGGTGTGGCGGTGGTGCTTCCGGAGTCGAACCACAAAGAGTTCTACCACCTTCAATATAAACGAAAAGGCCAATAACCACAATGTAGTTTGATCACCACGTTTTCAATTCTAAAATATAATAATAATAATATAATTGTCTTTAACGTGAAATAGATAAATGTTGAATTATGCGGAATCATGCAAAGCGGCGATATACTGTAAAAATACGGTATTGTTGGAAACAAAGTTAATCATTTATTAATTAAGCTGTTTTTGTAGAGTTAATGACACTTCTGCAATCAATTGCTAGCCTACTTCAGATTGGTAATCACATATTTTAAAGTCTTTAATATTACTTAGCATTATGAACAATGGAGAACACAAGTATTTGTCACATCTGAGACAGTGGGGCACGAATACAATATAATAAGAGATCAATATAAAAGAGCATACCTTCTGGATGGATAGGACATATGAATATCATGATTTCCTATTCATGTCATTCATCTTATCGTAAAGGTTTTTGTATGTTACTTGCAAAAAGAAAAATGTCATTTGAATTGCAATAAGGAACCTTCAGGAATGAAAATAGATAACTTATGGGATCAATGGCACACCCATACGTCAATTCAAATTTTCTGAAAAACTATTGGAGGTCATTGGTTTCAGTGAAATGCCCGTATTCTGGTCCGGCTAATATTTTGTCCATGGACCGCTTGAATCCAGACCTTTTCATCTAGACGTAGAGTATATTTCAAAGCGCGATACCCGATGCAGCTGTTCAATAAAATTATGATTGCACTGATGCAATTCCGATTGATACAAATGGGAGTTTCATTGACTGAGAACGTAATGCAAGAACAAAATGGGCGAGCAAATATAGCCTTTATGATGATTGACCATTGATTGCTTTCTTACCAAGGAGGTGGTTTTTGCGAGGCGAGGCTCGTTCGAGGTATCAATTTCACTTTTTATTGAGCAGTCAACGCTTCGTAAAGATTTATGGCCAGACAATAAATGTAACTCGATGTTTCATGTTGTTCTGCAGCGCAGATTTCTGAATTTTGGGTTATGAATACATCAAGGATGTAGGTACTTAGTATTTTCAGAGTTTTTAAAATACTTACATATATTCATTGTTGTCCACAAGACATATCCAATCACCCATTAAGCATGAGTAATGTGTAATACACATCGTGACAGGCAATTATTTAACGGATAATATAAAATTCACCTTTTATTTATTAATACTTTCTACTCTTCCATTTGATTAATGTAAGATCAAAGCTTAGAAAAAAATCTAACAAGAGACCCAACCCTTAACCCCTTAGCATAGAAGTATATAGTTTTGCCGGCTCACTTATATATGGTATCTTAGTCATCATCACTCATCGTCTGTGATCGACTTCAGATAGAACCCCTGTTCTATATAATGTTACTTATAGATGTCCATGGGCGGTAGTAACCGTTTACCATCAGGTGGACTGCATGCTCGTTTGTTATTTACAGTCTGATAAAAACAAATAGTAGACAAGAAGAGTGATTATTATAGCTTAGATACTTATGTGACGTCATATAGTAAGCTGAATTTTGTGACTGTTCCATGTTAATCCCATTTTAGCTTAGTAAAGGGTTATCACACATCTTCCCGATTATCACACAGTCTTCCCATCGATGCTATCAACGACATGTGTGGCAGCCCACCACTTGTGCCGCAGCTGGTGTTAATTGCTCGTGACGTCAGCCGCCCCGTCGTGCATGACGGTTCACGCTTGGCCTGCCGTTACTATGTTGCTGTGACTTTTACGATTTTGGCGTTCTATTTTGTTTGAAAGAAATAAATGGGGATACTATTACTGTAAATTGGTTCCCATATATGTACTAATATTTCACTACTATTTTTTTTTACTATGAGAGGCCTTGTTCAGAGTGCAGATTCATAGTCCAATTTTTACACATGATAGAAAACATTTTCAAAATGCTTTTCGAAAACTGACATTAGAAGTTAGTAACAATAGTTTTTAATTGACCTTAAGGGTATTCCTGTCTGTTTATTGTTGTTATGTTTATAAGGTCAAATTGCCACTTAGCATTTGGTGACTTACATAATAGAATTTCACCTGTGTCGTGGGTACCATGGATACAGCAAACACCCAGACGCAGAACAGAAATCTAAATTCATTATTTATATTTAAAATAACATAATGCCCTACACAATTGGTAGGGTTTATGTAATTTCATTAAGCCCTTCACTAAAATTAGATCCAGTCGCAAGCAAAAACGAACGTCACTTAAGGTATAGTGAAACTAAATCGATACCCGCGAATCCCCTGGCAACAAGCGATGGAGCCGTTCGCCGCTTGTGCTAATATTTGCACCCTCACCTTTATTGATACAATGTCGGACAAAGCAATTCGATTTACTCATTGTTGTATTAAGAAAGGAATGATGCCCCAAATTAATCTATTTTTAGTAATTCAATTAAAGGTAGAATTCACTGTGGTTCGACTCCAAAAGTACCACCTACATCTATTTCTGCCTAATAACATCAGTGTAATGCATTGGCGTGATCTGATCTGAAGGGTGTAACATGTAAGGGCGATATACTTATCCGAGGCGTTCCAACTTAGTCATTAGCAACGCATCTCTGTGACCTCAGGTAAAATTCCTCAGGTTTTTATCATATATATATATATTCTCATTTAGATCTCCATTCGCTATGCGGCGAAGCCCACGACCCAGCATAAATTTTATGTTTTGGTGGGATACTATGTAACATAATGTTAGAAAATTTACCATTGACTCTAAAACGTAATAACTTTTCATAAAGTAGATCGATTTTAATAAAATAATAACTTAAGGGATGGACTATATTCAATTTTTGAATTCAATTCAGCAAGTTTGAATTGATGGGATGAATGGGATGAAACTCACTGGTAAAAGCACTTAAAAGTAAAACTATAGGAAAGTCTGCTATGACTTATTATCAGTTCCCTGAACTACTTTTTAACAAAGTATGTTAAAAATCCTAAAACTACTACTAAACTGTTAAATATTCAGGATCGCAAAAAAATATTTTTATTATATTATGAATATAGTCCCTAACATCTTGTTAAAATTGAGTACGTTTACAAAAAGGTGTCGGTCATAAGTTAACATCAAAAGTATTTTTAAAATTCCTACATGTTTTGATATCAAAAGTGTTATCAATTTGCTTTCAATGCATATAATCACAAATACGGTAGAAAAAAATAAATTTAAAATTAAAATAACCCCAAAGATAAGTGGGCAACCATTTAAAAAGTAAAAAAAAATATCTTTAGATGAACCATCAAATTGGAGCGAGTTACGCCTATATTTTAATTATAGAAATATAACATTTTCTCGTTAAAATTGTACTATGACGTCGCGGCGGAAGGGTATCGTTTAAATTAGTCAGACCCTTTGTTCCATTGACTATCTATTTTTTTCTAGATTTTCATTGTTAAGTCTGTGTGTTATCCAGTCTCCCTATTTTATTTCAGCTAGGTAGGTCTAGTCTCTAAACTTAGCGGTACCCTGCCGCGACATTGTAGTATAATTACGTTTAGGAGCTTTGTGTCCACAGATATACAAACAGACAGACAGAAAGACAGACAGACATAGCAGTCAAACTTATAACACCTCTCTTTTTGCGTCGGGGGTTACAAATACTGCTCGCCAAAGTTTGTTTAGTAAATTAATATTAGAAAGCTGGATCTCTAAAAATAACCCATATTCCTACGCGATACAAATTATAGCGAATGTAAAATTAAGATTGTATGCGTGCGTTTGGAAGTAATTTGAATATATCTGATACAGCAAAATGCGATTTATAGGTTAGGATATAAGGGTGGGTTGCTTGCCTTACGGTTTCTCGTTCACTTATCCCTTAATTTCCGTCCCCGAGGACAGAGGGCCAAGAGCTCTTATTTATAGAGGTCCGGAGACGTAATTTGCGATATTATTTTATATTCCGATGTTACCAACGCCATATTGGATTTTAATTTTCAGTTAATGTGTTTTGAATAGGCCGTTTTTTTTGCTTTAATTTTTATCACAATTAACACAACAATCTACCTCTCGAGGGCAGTGGCTTTAATTGGTGTTTGCTATTTTCAATGTGTTATAATAAAATGACAAGAATTTTGAAATATTACCCATACTTTCTACTGGGACGATGAAAATTTTGGAGGGCCAATTATCTCCTGCACTTTTAGCATAATTGGTTTTAAAAGTGCAACAAACAGATATACTTACACCATACACACATTCATACAAGAAACAAAGTGGTACACTCTAGCCAGGCATCTATGTAAGATTGCTAATAAATTGTAACGGACTCCAAATTTGAAGAAATTTCTATTTTGTTTAAAATAAATACTGCGTTTTGACTAAAAAGTTACTTACACCTATCAAAGAAGGTAAGTAAATACCTATTTATATATTTGCATTTGTGCTTACTTTCGTAATAAGGACCTTATTTTTAACCGACTTCCAAAAAGGAGGAGGTTCTCAATTCGACTGTATTTTTTTTTATATTTGATACATCGAAAATTGTGGTCAGGATGAACCGATTTTGACATTTTTTTTTTTATTTGAAAGGTGGTGCTTCCCGTTGGGTTCCCTTTTAATTTGGTTCAGTTTTGACAAGAACATCCATGAGAAAAACGTATGTCTTAAATTTGCATTAAATATGTGCGCGACAAATGGACGTATAACTCAGCTTCTACTGATCCGATTCTCATGAAACATGAAATGAACGGTAAATATCTGGGATGATATAATTTAATGAAAAATATGATCTTCTACTCTTCGATTCTGATGATGTAGGGGTACTGCTAGCCAAAACCAAATAAGTTAGCTATTTGGTGCTTATGAATATATTATATAATAAGATTACTACGCAGAGACATACTATGAAATATTTGACGTTCAACTCATCAACCCTGATTATGCAGGGGTACTACATACTGCAACCATCACTGATAAGAGTTAGCCATTTGGTGCTTACGTACATATATGTAGTAAGATTACTATGCAGAGATATAAGATGAATATTTTTACCTTCAGCTCCTCAAACCTGATGATGCAGGGTACTGCAAGCCTAATTTATAGATTTATACTGGATGGATTTGATTAGGTTGGGACATAATAGAAAACATAAAGGTGCGCGCACCCAGTTCATATAAATACAGACCTAACCTTTATTCACCTAAATATAATTTATAAAAGTTTTGTTAGTCATGGCTTAGGACTAAATTTTACATTTATGCTGGAAGTAGAATTTACGTTTTTATTAATGTTTAAATTTATGCTTTCATATAAATTTATATTTACGAAGCAAAATTAGTGATATTATGTGCAGACAAATAAGTGTAACATCACTAAAATGCGTGAAAAAAAATTAACAAAAAATAGAAACCGACTATCTATACCACAAAAAATAAAAAAAATAATTTAAATATATGTTACCTTTTCTTGTATTTTTTATAGTATGAAAGTAGCAAACGAGACTGCGGCCCACCTGATGATAAGTGGTTACTGCCGCCCATGGACATTTGTAATCAACCCTAAGTAAGATCAAGGTCACACCTAAGGTTGGCCACAGATGCGTTGCTACCCCTGAGGACTAATATGGAATGCCTCGGAAAAATATGTCTCCCTTACCGCACTAGTCCTTACCACACTTGAATACAACAGCGCATAACACTAGCTGATCTTAGGCAGAAATAGCTGTGGCCGTGGTCCTTCCGGAATCGTACCAAAAGGAGTTCTACCAGCTTCAAGCGCCTTCACATCACGTTACCTGGATACGTAATATATAACAAGGATACAATTAGGATTATAATAGCGAAATTATCATGTTAAATCGTAGGTACGTAAGTTCATTATTCAGTGTAAGTTTAGCATACCACGGCCCCGGCACACGTCGAGCGCAGCGCTCGCGATACGATGTCACCGCTAACCGTTCCGAGCGGCAACGTCGCATCGCTAGCTTCCCCTCGCGCAGTATAGCTTCAACCTCACATTGGAAGGCCGCGCGTCGACCAAAATTCTAAGACATTAAAGTTTCAATCATGGAAATCAATACGAAAGAGTGCAAGGAACGCCTGATAGACGAGGTGAAGAGGTATCCAGTCCTGTACGACACGAAACACGAGAACCATCGCGACATTGACGTCAGAGATCGCTGTTGGATGGAGATTTCTGAGCGAATGGGGGCTAATAGTGAGTCTACCTTATACCTTCAATAGTAAGATTCATATTAAGTTGCGTGGAATGGTAACAACAGGTTATTGAGGCATATCTTAGTTCCTTGCGATAAGGCACAATTTTAGTTGTACGCTTACGTAGCATAGTTTTAGTGTTTTTAAATTCGCATAAGATTGTAGCAGTTTATGGAATTTCAGCTTTACTCGATTCTTAATTTTGTAGTTATAAAATTATAGTTAGTCTTCGTCTTTATAGTAGCCTTTTACTTAAGTTCTAGTTAGTTAACGAATACAGTTAAATGTGACAACGCATTAACTTATCTTTTGAAGTAAATTAAAGTTAATTGAGTTAATTGAAGTTAATAAAAAAAGTAAAAAAAAAACTTTGATTAATATATTATTAGGGATGTGCCAATATCGTTGACATGAAAAAAATCATGTCAGATATGTCTGTCAAGCTTGTTCAAGCTTCCGGAGACCAAAAAACTTTGCACAAAGATTAAGTCTCACCGTGCAGCAAGATAATCTCGCCAGTGTTTTGGGAACCACACGGCCTCACACGGCCATTCTAGATGGTTTATTTTATTTATTATAATATATATATTTTTTGTACATATATTAATTTTAAGTTTTTCTGTTTTCCTTTGTTTTTACATTTTAATATATCTATCTAATGTAATATATCTCTAATTTTGAAATTAGATCTTTGGTTAAGCTGCTTTTTATCTAGTCAGTATAAAAATGATAATACAGAAAGTATACGAATCGTAAAACTGTATTTATTTATATGTAACTACAGAATGGCAACTTGGGTTTTGATTTTTTATAGAAGTTGTTGTTGGTTGATGGGATGAATATTGAATAAATAAAAAAATATATCGTTTCTAAGGTGAGGTCCTTAAACGAGAGTGGAAGATCCTGCGGGATTCGTTGCGGCAAAGCCTGAAGAAGAAGCGGAAAGGTGCTACTACGAAGTCGGGGCTACCGTGCAAGAAGTGGCGTCTCGAGAGTCGCATGGCCTTTATACTACCTCACATGACCGTCAGAAGGTGGAACAACATTTTATTATTTCTATTCTTAGAAAACAGTGTAGTGGTTTTAAAAACACTTTAATGTTTAAGGCGTTACTTTAACAATGAATTTACGAGACACCTAAATATATATTTTTTTACATATTTTGGTGCATTTCGTAAGCAATCAATTATTTATCAATAACTTAGTCAATGATAATTTTGTTTCTTCAAAAGTAAAGAGGTTCTAATCTTATTCGCATTTCCAGAAAATACCGGCAAGTAAAAGACACCATAAAGACAGACGACACAGAGGTCCAATCGGATCAGGAGCAGGAGGCGCCGGCGTGGGACCCACGGCACACCGACCAGGATGCCCTGGACTTATTCTTCGCGAGCGCCTGCCAGAGCACCCGGCGCCTCCCGAGGAAGTACCAGAACGTAGTAAAGAGACAGATCCTGGAGGTGCTGATGAGGGTTGAGGACGACTTCGAAAATGATCATAATGATATCAAAAGCGATGTTTATAAAGTATGAGAACTAAGTTATTGAAAGCGATATTGATAGCAATAAAACGTTATGTTATAGCATTTAAAATATTATAAAATATGTCTGTAAATATAAGTCACTTGATTTTATAGAAAGCGTTTTGTTTTTTTAAGTTAAGTATATTATAGTTCAATAGTTAATTCAGCACCAAATGATAATATGAGTTATACACGTATGTTCACGTCCAAAAATATTTACGTGAACCATGGTAGAAGTAAATTAACTTTGTAACTTCTACTAACTTAAGCTGTTATTGCTACGATTTTTATCCAGTGTTCCAGTTGTTGATATTCATGAATTTGTTAATGTTCTTCATCGAAAGGCTCACGAACAGATACCCTTAAAATAATGTTTACTAAAGGAAATATTCTTAATTTAATTTGGTAAGTCTATTTTACGAAAATTTAGTTTTATTGTGTTTAATGTATTATTACTATTACTTATGTGAAAATGTAAATACATAAATTACATCATGATGAAAGGTAAATAATATACATATACATTGTATGAATTAATTAAGGCCTATAATCCAATAAATATAAAGGTATTAACACATTAGATAAATACGGTACGTATTTATCTAATGTGTTAATATTTACATAATTTGTTATTTTATTCAAAACCGGATGCAATAATCGTAATATATATAAATTACGTGTCCGTTGTCTATCCGGGGTAAACTCTGGAACTACTGAACCGTTTTTAATCAAATTTACACACCGTGTGCAGTTTGATCCAATTTGAAAGATAGGATAATTTATATCTATACAAATTAAGCGCCCCGTTGTTTGTCCGATATGGACTCCTAAACTTCTGAACCGATTTCTATCAAATTTGTATACCGTAAGCAGTTTGATCCAAATTGTAAGATAGGATATCTTATATCTATACAAATTACGTGTCATGTTATTTGTCCGCTATGAACTCCTAAACTACTGAACCGATTTCATTAATTTTTTACACACCGTGTGCAGTTTGATCCAACTTGAATGATAGAGTAGCTTAATTATATTGTATATAAAAATTACGTGCCACGTTGTTTGGCCGCTATGAACTTTTTAAATACTTAGCCGATTTCGAGCAAATTTGCACACCGTGAGCTGTTTCATCTAACTTGAAAGATAGGATAGCTTATCTTAATATACATATGTAAGTTATGTGTCACGTTGTTTGTCCGCGATGGACTCTTAAACTACTGAACCGATTTCAATCAAATTTGCATACACTGTGCAGTTTGATGCAACTCGAAAGATAGGATAGCTAAACTTAATATATATAAATTAGGTGTCACGGTGTTTGTCCGCTATAGATTCTTAAACTATTGAACCGATTTCAATAAAATTTTGCACATCGTGTGCCGTTTGATCCAACTCGAGAGATAGGATAGCTTATATCTTCTATAAATTTCGGGTCACGTTCTTAGTCTGCTATGGACTCCTAAACTACTAGGTATATGTATTGTATAGATATGTAACCGCTACCGTGTCGTAATCTATTGGGTGGTATTTATGTTAGATGCTTTTAGGGTTCCATACCCAAAGGGTAAAAACGGGACCCTATTACTAAGACTCCGTTGTTCGTCGGTTCGTCTGTCCGTCTGTCTATCACCAAGCTGTATCTCATGAACCGTGATATGAAGTTGAAATTTTCACAGATGATGTATTTCAGTTGCTGCTATAACAACACATACTAATAGCAAAATAAAATAAATATTTAAGGGGACTCTCATACAACAAATGTGATTTTTGCTCGATATTAAGAACTGCAAAAGGTAGAGGCGTTCTATATTCATTTTAAAAGTAAATAATGAAATCAAAATGGAATAAATATTTAAGGGGGGTTCCCATACAACAAAAGTGACTTTTTTTGCCGTTTTTTATATATAATGGTACGGTACAAGAGGAGGCATTGATGGGCTATGAGTGTAGAAAGCGTTAATGTTAAGTAAAATAAACACAATAAATCATATTATTTTAATATACACTTTAAAGGTACCAAACAAAGAGTAATTACACCAAGATTTTACATAATAGAGCATGCATGTTTCCTCAAATTGGCATGCAAATAGGTACGTAGGTACATATGTAGATATTTTTCTTCTTGGATAAGTCTCGTTTTCCTCACGACGGAAAGGTTTGCATGTAGCTTACAACTTCTTCCCACTTGTAACACGAACCAAGAAAATGTATCTGAAAAAAGTAATAAAAAACTCGCAGTAAAAGTTAGTCCTGTCGCGGAAGTCACTGGATGTAGTGTATCGCAACTCTACAAACCAATTTTGTATCGAAGGCTTTCCGAAGTTCACAACTTTATGTGGTAAAAAGTTGCTGCAGTGAATTGCCAATCGTAAGCTTCGATTAGGGATTTTCCAAATTTTGTTATATTTCTTGTTTTCACCAAGCCCTTATCATCTATACATAATAAATCTGTAGGTGATAGAAATAGGTGTGGTGGTGGTAGTTTGAACTGCCCGGTCGAACTACACTGGTTCTACCACATGGTAAAGGTGATTTAAAAAAGTGTATTATATTTTGTTGGGTTAGTAGGTAATTTAAACATAAAAAATTATAGTATATTTTTAGGTTGGTTTTTTATAAAAAAAATGTAAATATTATTTACGATCATGAAATTATTGTATTAAAGATTTATTATGTTGTTTTTTTTCGTCGATTATGTGTGTATTATTCGTACTTTCCTAGCATTTATCCCCATTTATAATATTAAAAATGCGAAAGTAACTCTGTCTATATGTCTGACTGTCTATCTTTCTGTCTCTCTGTCTGTCTGTCACGCTAAAGCCACCAAACCGAATTTAATGAAATTTGGTACAGAGATAGAGTTGACCTTTGGGAAGGACATAGGCTACCTTTTATCGTGAAAAAGTGGTTGAAGAGGTTAAAATAAAGGATGGAATTTTGTATGAAACTTCGTCATTTTAAAAATACTTGGAGTAACCCATTTTTATCTAAAATAATATGATATGATGAAAAATGTGACCTTTTACTCCTCAATCCTGATGATGCAGGGTCCTGCAGGCCTAAACCATAAATGTTGCCCATTTGGTGCTTATGGATATATAATAAGATTGCAAAGCAGAGGCATGATACGTTGAATTGGATCTTCAACTCTTCAACCATGATAATAAATACAAAGGTGAATGCTTAAACTGTAAGAACTATCCACTTGGAGCTTACGTATATTTAATAAGATTACAGATTACAGACATACGATAAAAATTTGACCTTCGACTCTTCAACCCTGATGATGCAGGTATACTAAATGCCTAAAGTATATAATTATATAATAGCTATTTTGTGCTAACGAATATGTAATAAGATTACTAACCAAAAATATAACATGAAACTTTTGACCTTCAACTCCTCAACCCTGATGATGTACTTCAAACTTAAACCAAAAGAGTTGGCTATTTACTGTTTATGGATATATCATAAGGTTGCTA
>MOOZ01001346.1:1354656-1372236 GCA_002930495.1 Cecropterus lyciades | reverse complement strand
AATCTTTTACATTTGCCTGCCTACTTTATATGTATATTATTAACAACGCCTTGTTATATCTCAAAAAGCTACATTTTTTTTTTTAATTTAAAGGTATGGAGGTAGCAAACGAGCATGCAGCCCACCTGATGGTAAGTGGTTACTGCCGCCCATGGACATCTGTAATCAACCCTAGGTAAGATCAAAATCTCACCTAAGGTTAGCCACAGATGCGTTGCTACCCATGAGGACTAAGATGTCTCCCTTACCACACCCTTCAGACCAGAACACAACAGCGCATAACATTGTTGTTATTAGGCAGAAATAGGTGTGGCGACGGTGCTTCCGGAGTCGAACCGCAAAGAGTTCTACCACCTTCTACCTACACCGATTTCTCGAATTCTGCACTTAGACCTAGCAGGAAGACATACTTATTTTATTAAGATCTATTTTAGTATACTTTCTGCTACCTGCTATCATTATATTATACGATAAATTAACGAGACGAGAATAATAAAACACTTACGTAACAGACACATCCTACCACCGCCAAGGTTATTAAAACGCGGAGCAATCAGCCAACCCACGCGACTCGACAATACATTACAATCATCCACCGAGCGACAAAAAACATTGCCTGCTATTTACATACAGGTAACATGAGTGTCAAAATTGACAACACGAAAAGCGGAGACCCCGCGCTCAAAAAATGTAACAAAAAACGTATGTTTCTAAGAAAAATTTTAGCGATCGTCGGAATATGCCTTTTGTGTACGCTTCGGTGCACAGTGAGGTGGCTTGGCGACAGCCTGTCTAGCGAAACTGATGAGCGAGCGAGACGGCACACTTGCTTGTTGTAAGAGTAACAAGGAGAGAACAATGAACGTCATATCCACCGTCCATCCCTTTCTAATGTGGGACATTAGAGAGGGTCGTTATCCGATGCATCCACAGGTCAGAGTGTCCTTCAAACGACTCGACAGTTGTTTTAAAGTCCTTACCATAAAAGGTTGCTAATTAATTAGAGTAGAAAATGAAGGTAACATAAAACTAGGTGTAACGTCATCGCATGGAAACAACAAGGTCACATTCAAACAACAGATACTGAGAGCGAGGCTATAATGCAATACATATTTCTTTTTTTATAATAGATGTACATAATTTAGTAGTAAATCAGGCTGTACCATGCTTATGACAATAAACAAATACCAAAGTTATTTTAGACTAAAATTAAGAAAGTTAAGTAATAAAACCAAAGTGATTCAATTATAAACCTTTAATTTTAAAACCAAAATTAATATTTTGTGCGAACAAAGTAGTGTTATTTATAACTGTGAGTTAAAAAAAATCTTCTTCACACACATTTAATAATCAATGATAGTCGTCAAAAATGTATAACAGAGTTTTAAAATGAAACACTTATGTACCTTTTGTTATTCAAGGCTAAATGTTGTTGAAATATAAACTGTTAAATTAAAAGATTAAGATTAACGCTTACTAATCCGTTAAAAATACTTCTCTCTATGTCTGTTGAAATACGAGTAGGTATCCTTATTTAAACAAAGCAATGGAGCATAGTAAAGTTATTACAAAGGTTTTTACAACCTTTTAAGAGATTTTATGTCGTAATATGGAACTTATGGTAATGGCTGCAAGTGTTAATACAACACGTTTATTCATTTTACAGGTATGTCTCGACTCAACATTTTAAATCCGTAACATAAATGACCACCTGTTTCCATCATCTCCAATATAATCTCTTTGTGTAGGCTGAACACGCTTTGCACTGGCACGATTTTGAGAAAAAAATATACACCGTCACAGGTAACCGTAACTTCGCGCCAATTTTATTTTGGCAACCAATTCAGTTTATGTTCTACCAAGTGTGTATTACAGTTGAATTTACGACGAAAAGTTAATAAGCTAAATTTTTTTATGCGGGAATCGAGCAACGATAACAAAGTGCAATTCGGCCGTTTTTACCGACATGTTCTTATTGATTTCTCGGCTCCGTGATTTTGTTGGCAACTGGGAAATAAATTGTTTTTTTTTTTTTTTACTCAGAGGTTTGAGAATTTCCATGGCAGAATTTATGATAGCCGATAATAAGTGCACGCGAAGCTGGCAACCCACCAAGCTCTAAGTGAAGATTTATGTTTCAAAACAACTAGTTCGTTGCATCAAAATGATAAACTTGCTGTGGAAACTAAAATTGTTTTCTATAGAGCTGAGTAAAATAAATCCTTGTATTTTTTCTATGTCATCTAGCCGAATATTTATGTATAGTTTGTTTTGTTTTTCTTTTCTATTTAGATGTCTTGTTACGTGACGTAAGTTATATTTGTTCCTGCACTTCACATCATTTTACTTTGAAAATGACTGTAGATTGGCGATGTAAGTCATAAAAGTCGTGGAGAAAAAGAGTTCGTATGTGTAGCTAAGACGTGGGGCAAAGTAGAACAAATGATCAAAATATACATAATCAATGCATAATTGATGATGCAGTTTATATAGGTAAATATCCAGAGACAAAAAACCTAAATATCTGAACCCGAACCTAAATATCTATCATAAATGCGTTGCTACCGCTGAAAGCTATGTAAGAAAATTTTGCGGTAAGATCTTCGCTTTACCATACCCTTAAAACCAGAATACATTTAATACTGTTATTGTTCTACCATGATGTGTGTAAATTCTCTTGAATAAGTATTAAAAATGTCCAAATAAGTTAGATAATAATTATAGTGTCGTTAAAGACAAAGGAGCATGAATAATGAAAGACCTAAAATAATTCAACGATATTCCACGGTGCTGTAGGTATCAAGTGAAATAGATCTGAAGTAATTTTGGATACATGCCCACGCCGGATTTGAAGGGGATTTAACAAACAAATATATTTTCACAATTTTAAAAAGGCTACTTTTTGGAAAACTTGCAAATTATAAATGACTTCTATGTTTCGTCATTTAACAAACACACCTAGACATAATCAATGACTTCGGAATTTGCAAGCTACAGTTTTATTACTTTGCACAGGTGAAAGGTATGTATGTTTAACATTTCATGACTATAGATAGTTCCACCGATTACGTGATGACATAATCAACGCTATCGATCCGGTGCGCGGCCCGCCGTCCGAGCGCTATCTGGATTGTATGAGAATGAATCGGTCAGCCGGCATCTGGTTTAAAGTGGACATTTCTGCCTATAGATTACATATTCATAATTTTTTTATTATTAAGTGATCCGTGGGGGGCCGCACATGGTCTGTAATCAATCCTAGATAAGATCAACGTCTCACCGAATGTTAGCTACAGATGCGTTGCTACCCCTGAGAACTAAAATGGAATACCTCGAAAAAGTATGTCTCCCTTACCACACCCTTCAGACCAGAACACAACAGCGCATAACACTGCTGTTATTAGGCAGAAATAGGTGTGGCGGTGGTGCTTCCGGAGTCGAACCACAAAGAATTCTACCAAATATATACATAAATAAATTTGGTACGATGGTACGGTGAAGATAAATACCACATTCTTAATAATTTCTGTGCTTTTCTCGACAGTATAGGTTAGCAGGGTCTCATAAAAGTGCACGATGTTACAGGAATAGGTGTGCTTGTGCGAGGCTTTCATATGGTTTTTTCTGCTTTTAAAGACAAACAGAGCAAGAGACGTAATATTCATCTTACATGAGACAAGCATTATATTAATAAAGACAAGCCGCGTGTAAGCTCGCGGCTTCGCCCGTATGGTCAAAGGAAATTAACAGTGAGTTGTTTAACGTACATGACACATTTCTAGTGGATAAATAAGTGACAATTCCACAATTAAAAGATACTTAGGGAACCAGAGGTAATGCTGGCCACTGACTGACACCGACACTTTATCTAAGTGAACGTACACTGACATACTGGAGATTTAAGCTAACTTCAATAGACGTGTGCTGATGAAGATTGATGCAGGATCTACTGATCGTGCATAAATACTGATTTTAATACGCTATTGTCCACGATATTATAAGTCTTTCTATTTGGGGATAGAATGTAAAGATTCAGGGCATTGGACACACGCGAACGTATAATTGACTATAGGTGAAGCACGGTTTTTCTAAGTCCACCCCGGCTAACTTTAATGTTTGCCCTTGCGCTTTGTTAATTGTCATAACGAAACTAAGCTTAATAGGAAATTATAGTCTTTTGAACTGGAATGGAACATCTGTAGGAATTATAGGGATTCGTGGGATCATTACATTTTCACCCTTACCTACGCCAGTTAAGATGGTTGCACAAATTATATTCCGTCCAAGTTGTGTGACGTGAAGTCTCGTTCCATTACATAATCGAGGGGCATCTATATTTCGCATAAGCATTATTGGGACACCTAATTTTAATGGGACCTTATGTGAGGGTCCATCAGACAGCTCAAGTGAATTCAGAAACTCTACCGGATATGAGTTGCCTTTGACTTAAGTAAATTCAGAACTTGCAAGTGATTTTTACTAACGCCATATATTAACAAAGTCTGGAACTAAATATCTAGTAACAAATCGATATTCTCATGGCAATGAGAGAGCGCGGTAAAAAGTAGCCTACGTCACTCTCCACCCTCCCAACTATCTCCCAACATATAAATCATATCATAAAATAGCTATGTGGCAACGTGAAATAGGAACAAACAAACACACTTTCACATTTATCATATTAGTACCTATGGATTTGGCGAGCAATTGATATTCATTTTGCTCCGTAAATTTGATTAAGAAGATAATTGAAATCGCTTCAGAAACATTTTTATTATCTAAGACATGAATTACTATTTGAATCATTTTCAGGCTTTAAGGATACTTTTAAATCGATTTCTAGATATATTTAACAATTCGGCCCATCTGTGGACCTCACACAATAGCGTTTAAATCATGTCAATATATTGAGGTATCGCCGTGGACGCTAGAAATATACATAAAAATGATTGGTGTATGAACCTCTCTGTATAATTCAGAACAGCAACGGCGTGTTGGCAGGTGTGTTGGGACGCGTTTTGCATAGCCTTCACCTTGATCTTATCGCTTTTCTCCGCAACCAATCGACTCCATTGGCATACTAGTGAAATGTACACTTGCGATCAAATGTACTTCGTTTTCATATTTAATTATAGAACGTCTTTAGATCGTTCTTCGATTTTATTGTAGTCATGCTAGTGAGTTTTTAACTCCATAGGGACCTAGTATGTATAGTTTTCTGGTTTTTAGAGCTGAAGTAATTAGTCCCTGCTGCTTATGGAGTGTAATAAATCCAAAATAAGACGGAAGTCCTACTTAAGATCCTCACAGATGTCTTACTTAATTGAGGTAGTCTTTTTTGAACTAAGAATAGCTTTAAAGTTTTATAATGCAGGAATAAGGGGGTCGATGGTATCGTCGCAAATAAATCTGCTTTAAAAACTCTTACATACATAGCTTTAAAAAAAGAAACCTGCACCTTTACGCTGTGCCTTATCCCTAAATGCGTTTCTTGAAAATCGATTGTAATTACTTCGTCTAGATTATTTTTCAAACCATTTGTAATATCTTTTAAATAAAATATGCAAGTAGTATGTCTTCGTCAGTACCAAGCCGTGACCGCCGGTTACGTAACGCGATCGCATCGGCCGATAACATTCAATAGGATTTGAGTGGGTACGTGCGTTTGTTACCAGGGGAGATAATATAATGCTGGTGTTACTTTAATAAAAACTCCATGCCTGTATCTTTTTTATTAGAAGTAGGTATAGCAAAAACACCGTTAGCTTTAAATGATGGAGATGAACCACTCGTAATGGAAAATGTAATCAACACCAAAATAGAATCTTGAGTCTGAATTTGCCAGATTTATACTATTACCCCCGACTACACATTTGCATCATTTCGTAAATATTCTTCAAAACAGAACACAACGTCTATTTAAAACCCATACTATTTAATAAGTCCAAAATGGGTATGGTTATATCAATCGAAATACGATTTGCTTAACGTGTTGTCGGAATTAACCGGAATCTAATGAGTATTCGTAAAACTCAGGATTTTTTATTTACTAGTTTATTTTATTAATTCAAAATACTATGTCGGTAATTTTTTCCTCATCCAATTTCAAAATTTTTCGCTCAGCATCCTTACGAACTTGCGTCTCCTATTGATAAATCCAAGCCAGCGATGATTTTAAAGATTAAAATATTTTGGCAATTAAAAATATATATTGCAAAATTCTCATGGCAGAAGCAGTAGATTTCCAGTAGCTATAAGAATAAAACGAAGCGATTGCGAAGCAGATCGCCTTTCAATTAGCGAAGAAAATATTTTGATTGCCGCTTCACAGGTAGGGTGTCCAGTCGTAGGAATTTATTAGAAAATATTATCTTTTAATGAATTTATGTCGTTTTATTAATATGCGAGTAGGGAAGGGGCATATCATTGCTCTTGATCTGCAATGAAAAAAAAATAGATCTCACTTTTAATTATATTACAGTTACACCGCACTAACCCAGAGCATAAAAACTTGATCTCTTACACACTAATATATAATTAAGTTGTGCATTTTACTGCTGTTCTTATTCATTCATATGGATCCTTTGTTGAACTCCTGAAAAGAGGGAAAGCTCTGTTTCTTGAATGATCACTACTGTATAAGTTGAATTCATTAATCACCTTCCTAAGACATAGGTAACGCAAGCGTTACCAATAACTAAGGAATATATTTTTTTTGAAATTTGATTATAAAAAAAATGCTAATTTAAACAAGATTTGTCCTGCTTTTGCAGGACATTTTAAAAATAATAAATATGTGGCCACCCCAACCGATACACGAACATCAGCGGTATCGCGTTCCATCATTACGTCCGTGTTTCGATTATAAATAAAGTTATTCTCATTAAGAGGACATCCGATACTTTTGTAAGCATAGCAAAGTATATCTGCTACGAGTCCGGAAATTGTTCCATTCTGGAAATTATTTTAATTATTCTTCTTCTGAAAGTTCGACGAAATATTCACAGTATATAGTATATAGGTCTTTACCTATGCAGCGTATTTTATTTCTATTAATCAAAGTAATCACCCATACGATTAATGCATCTTTACCAACGCATTGGTAGCTTATTGATGCCCTTCTTGAAGAAATCAGCAGGACGGGAGGCAACAAATTCTTCAAAGGCATTTTGTACCGCCTCTCGGGAAAGTAGGCGCAAGGTATGGTGAGTACGACGGATGACGGAGAACTTCCAACCCCAACTCTTTTAGCCTGGAGACGTTTGCTGTGCATTATGAGGTCCCGCGTTGTCGTGCAGGAGCAGTGGAGCTGAGCGATTGACCAAAGCTGGTTGGAGACTTTTTTTTTATAGTACCGAAGTGGCAAATAAGCATGCAGCCCACCTGATAGTAAGTAGCTACTGCCGCCCATGGTTATCTGTAATTAACCCTAGATAAGATCAAAGTCTCACCCAAGGTTAGCCACAGATGCGTTGCTACCCCTGAGGACTAAGATGGAATGCCTCGGTAAAGTATGTCTCCTTTACCACACCCTTCAGACCAGAACACAAAGAGCATAACACTGCTGTTATTAGACAGAAATAGGTGTGGCGGTTGTGCTTCCGGAGTTGAACCGCAAACGTGCGACGTGACGTGCGAGCTTCTCCCTTATTGTGTTCAGTTCTTTACAGTACACATCTGCAGTAATGCTCATCCCGTTTGGTAAGAAGCTGTGATGAATTACACCAGCGTTAGACCAGCAAACAGTGACCATCACTTTTTTAGGGGTAAGTTTTTGTTTAGGGCATTGTTTGGGTGCTGAACCAGGGTCCAACCAACTTGCTGAGCGCTTACGATTGTCAAACAGGATCCATTTCTCGTCATCTATTATTTTTTACTGCGTAAAATGTACTTAGGTTAAATATATACTCGTATTTATTTGTTTCGCTGAGAAACAATGCGTTATATATGATATAAATTGGTATTTTTTGTCACATTTTTATAGTTGTAATGTAGCATTTTATTTATCTATAGGTAAGTACAGTATCAGTAGGTAAGTAAAGTACCTACGTTCAATATACCTAATAAGAAATAAATGCATCATGAAATTAATTCGAAATTTGAATGCTCGAAACTCTAGTGCTATTGTCCTAATTTTCATTACTGATTGTCCTGAAAATTTAAAACTCAAGGTTTTAGTAATGTCAGATTGTTGCGAACTATAATATTCTTTATATCTTAGAGGTAGGACTTGTTTTACGTTGTATATAATTTTGTAGTTACATTCTTTGGAAATCGTGTAGCGTATTGAACTTTGTTCAAACACATAATTCATCTTAATTTATTACTATATCGTATTGTCGTATTTTAGCTCAATTTCAGTTAATTTGAGTCCATGACCAGTGGATTGACCTTTCAAAACATATGTTTTTTCTTATGTACCTGTTACCTACCTCAATGTGAATGCAATTAGGCACCTGTTTAATGATCTCGTCATTTTAAGCGTTAAGTCTATTTTAAAGTAAAGGTCAGGTATTACTAATTTTAATTTGAAGAACGGTACTTTAAACTGCACCATCATTATTTTTGACTAGGAACGGCTCAAAAGTTATTATAAAATTTCGCTTGTACGTACCCTATTCATTTTTATTAAATTTCTGTTGCATAATTTAGTGCTTGGAAAAGCAGAGTAATAGTTAGTGTTTAAAATGAAATTATCATTAACATCCTCGATTTCAAATATAACATAATAGCGACGTAAATCAGGGGTTAAACAGGTTCTATCTGATTAAAGAATCATTATCTCTATTAAGAAGTATAGTGTAGGTTAGCCGACATCTACATCCTTCCAGAGCAAAAACGCACGAGATGCTTTATGTTAGAAAAAGGTGTACTTCCGCGATCGAACCACACTGATTCCATCTACCGACCGTGACTGAGAGTTCTTTATATCGTTACCAAAGGTGACGCCTTCCAACCATCACGTAATGAACTATTGTCTTAACCCTCCGCGTTATTAGAGGAAATGGGAGTCTTCAGAGTGAGACAGTGACTGGTTGATGACGATAATCTTATCTTACCAATATTATAAATGCAAAAGTGAGGATGTATGTTGTTTTTATCAGATTGAAGAAATAAACGAGGATGCAGTCTACCTGATGGTAAGTGTCGATCACAGGTGCGCTGCCACTCCCGAGGACTGAGATGGTCGCCTCATATACGATAAGTGAGCCGGCAACCACACCCTTTCAACGATACGCAAGAACTGCTTCAGGCTAGAAATAAGAGTGGCGCTGGTACCTCCCCGGTCAAACTCCACTGGTTCTACCAACTGGTAATGTGTATTTGTGTTTGTTACTCTTTTAAGCTAAAACTACTGATCGGATTTGGCTGTAATTTGCCACACATATAGTTTATAACCTACATTAACATATAGTATACTCATTATCGTGGTAAACGTGACAATAACGAGCGGAGCCGCGGGAACAAACTAGTAATACAATAATGCAAAAATCAGCTTCTATTATTATTGAACTCCAGTTCAAGGTGTAACACCTTGTCACTAAACACACGGTACGATGGTTACTTACAAATTAATTGAGGAAGTCAGGAGCGCTCGGTGACTACAAATTATGTAGAGCATGGCTTGTTATTGTTGCTACAGTACCTGCTCGAGTTATTATTTTAACTTATCTGTTCATAAATAGTAACTACCTCATCACCTCAGGTCATAGAATATTATTGATACCTAGACATTAAATTGATACAACAGTGTAGAAATCTGAAACCTGAACAGGAGTCCTTACCAAAATCCTTGAGAGAAATCGACATGACTCCAAACACTAATGCTGTAAGGTTAAAGACACGCTGAGATAGTCAATGTAAGCAGTACCACCTTTGCGTAGAATTCAGGAATTAAAAACATGTACTGTAGTAGGTATATTACGTGTAGTGGATCTAAGAAAACTACCTCCTCACACTCAACCTATCTAAATTACCATCTATTCGTTTATTTGGATCTGTCAAGAGTATGGTATTATACACAATATATAAATAAAGAGAGATTTCAAAATTCAAGGCAAATATATGCAGCATGTAGCAATAACCGTGGCTATAACAAACACGGTCCGCGATAAACAATCAACTAATAACAATAACAATAGGATAAACAAGGAGCGGCCTAACTCGAATGTCTGTTTACGTTTGTGTATGATCTCCGAAACTTGAGCGGAAAATCGTTTAAAGTAAACAGTGCCTTTGTCAGCGGGACCGGCTTGTTTGCTTGCGTAAAGCGGTGTATGCACTGTCCGTGCATTACTAGAGTAATGCATCCCTACTGTGAGCAATGAAATGAAATGTCTTTATTTTGTACTAGCTGTACCCTGCGGTTTCACCCGCTACGACATAAGTAAAAACAAACAAACAATATAGCGTGTTGTTATATAGCCTATAGTCTTCCTCAATAAATGGACTATTCAACACAAAAATATTTTTTCAATTCGCATCAGTAGTTCCTGACATTAGCGAAGATTCAACCAAGCAAACAAACTCTTCAGCTTTATAATATTAAAATAGATTGGTAAAGATAGGCCAATGATGGAAATTTCCAATTGTCGGTTACAATATTTTTGACCTGATTGAAACATGACCTCATGAACTCCTCGAAATACCATTGACATACATTCGCATGTCTCCATCATGAGTTCTTTCAAGACCTCGTAATAATTAAGAGTTAAGAAGATAAAGCAGTAGTAGAAACTTATATATTGGGGGGACCACCGCCACACTTATTTCAGTCTTATAATACTACTGCTAAGTTCGGTCGTGTCAGTTCGAGGAGTATGATTTAGTGATAAGAGAGTAAGGCAAGTAAGTTTTCATAATCACTGAATTACATGAGGCAATCGGACTTAGTCTTTAACGATGACAATTCATATATTTTTATGTATCAGGATGAATTTCATTCTAGTTAAGGTTGATTTTAAAATATATCTTGCAATGCATCACATTGCAAGATATATTTTATTGCAACATATGATTCGATTGGAAGCTGCAATCGCAGCACCTACACATATTTCTGGTGTAGTCGTTTACGTCAAAAATACACTAAAACCGAAAATTAAAGAAGTGAAATAATCCCAAGCTTCCTGTCTTCACTTAGATATATCTATTAAATAATAATATATTAATTGTTTATTGCTCTCCATCAAATACCAATGGCGATAGCTTTATGGAATCACTTGATATTCACTTAAACACAATCTCACAGTAAAATTGTAATAATTGCAGGGGTTATATATCCCCTGCAATTACTACATTAATATACAATAAAAAATTCAGAGCTAACTCACAAATATAACAATCGAATAATTTACCTAAATGCGTTATCTGTACACGGTATTCTGCCTGGACATAGTTTTATGCTATGGATTAATAAAAAAAGTTTACTACATTTATTGCTATTTTGCAGACTACTATCACCGATCACTACACAAAATTTTTATCTTTGTCAAAAGTTAAAAACTCTGTAAAAGCAAGTAAAACAAAAACAGTTACAGTTGATTATGAAAAAGCGCTAAAATACTTACAAAATCAAATTCTCCAAGAATTACTTTTTTATGATAATCCTAATCTGTTAGTAAATAAACTTATATTAGAGTTAACTAAATCCTTAGAAACTTACACAGATATTAAAAAAATACCTAGCAGTGAAAGAATAATTAAGCCTTGGATAACCCAAGGAATACTTCGCTGTATGAAAAATAGGAACAACTTGCAATAAAAATTTCGGAAAGACTGATGAAGTTTTAAAAATAACATACATGCGCAGAAATATCTACAATAATCTATATAAACAATAATAAACGCAAATATGTGAGGGAATTACTGGCTAAATCGCTTTCAAATAATAAATTTCATTTAACATAGCACAGAATTATTATCCTTAAAATCATCCCCATTAGAATCAACTTTAGAATTTTAATGACTACTTTGTAAATATTGGTAAACACTTAGCTCAACAAATAAATTTGAATAGAAATAACAGAATTTGTTCATATAATAAGATATATACCCAACCTAATTCGTCCGTACTTCTCGAGACCGACGTTGAGGAGGTAGAGACCATATTAATGAGTTTAAAGTCAGCTCCGGTCTGGGACGGTATATCGACAAGATATTTAAAGCATGTCAAAAATGAAGTAACCCCTATTTTAACTCACCTTGTTAACTTGTGCTTTAAACTTGGTATCTTTCCGGACCTATTAAAAAATCTACCATATTTCATATGTATAAGGGAGGTGACAGATATGAAGTCAGTAACTACAGACCAATATCAATACTGTCAGCTATATCCAAAGTTCTTGAAAACTATTAAAGATTAGATTTCTAAAATACTTAAATAAATATAATATTCTACATCTGTATCAGTTTGGTTTCAGGCATAGTATATCTAGTGTGGATGCAGTTGCTGCTTTGACTTCCAAAATAGTAGACCACCTAGATAAGGGACAAAAATCTTTTGCTGTATTTTTAGACCTCATGAAAGCATTTTATACCGTCTCTGTCCCAATCCTTATAGATAAACTAGAGAGAGCAGGAATTCGAGGAGTCCGAATCAAACTCCTTCTTCTTTCGGCTTTGCCATTATAACAGTGAAGACGCAGATACTATACGGTGTCCCCCAAAGATGACATTGAGTATGTGAAAAATAGAATTGCAAATCTTAACTGGATATTCAGTTCATTAAGACATGTAGTTCCAAAAATACACCTAAGGGCCAAAATAAGCTTCTAAACAAACTTTATTGTGCGTTGGTGCAGTCAGTTTTGGTTTATTGTATATCCGTATTGGGAGGCGTGGCAAAAACATTTTTTCTTACAACTAATGCGTGCACAACGTGGGCTGATCAAACCAATGTATTTTAAAAAGAGGTATATCCCACAGAATTACTTTATTCAATGTCTAAACTATTATCTGTTAGTAAGCTATACGTGCAACATTTAATTCTAAGAAAACATCATATAACCCTAATATAATACAAAAGCGAAGAAAGGATGTTGTGGTTCAAATTCCTCTAACAAACACATTATTTGCAAGCATGCAACACAATATTTTTATCTAGGAGATAAAAAAAATTAAATTGGTTAAATTACATATTTTTTAAATTAAATTAGTATGTCCTAAGTTATAATTTTAACTTAAGACTGTAAAGAAATAAAGATTTATTATTATCATTACTTCTAGCGATAAGCAGTTCTTGAGATTCAGTGGAAAGGTGTGATTGCCGGATCACTTCCATTTGCGATAGAACCCCTGTTCTCTGTGAAATTGCCAACAAATGTTGACGAATGGGAGACATCACTTACCGTCAGATGGCCTGCATGCTCGTTTGCTAGATCTATCTTATAAAAAATATTAACAGCAATGGTAGCAAAAGTTTTTGAATCCCATTAGGCAAGCATTGAATCCATCTTCACATTTGATTTAATTAATACCGTAATAGTAACTGCCAAACAAGGCCCCGATTGCCCGTGCCCCAAGCACGTTATGTGTGTAAGCTCCCTAACAATACATTCGTAACTATTATGGTACCGTTTGAATAGCTTTCTTCCCGTTACAGCTTTATCTCTACCTCTGGGTATTGCGTAAAGTGTGATGTAAAAGATCAGCATGTTTTGCTCATTGATTCTCAAAGAAACGCTCTTGGATAATTTTATGTTACACATTTTTTGTTGTATACATTTTATACGTCAATATATATCTATGTATGTATATAATATGGCAGGGTGAGTAACAAGGGAGCTTAATGCGAAACTTGCATTTTGAGGAAATAACAAAATCTAACTCACTGCCCTATTTAACTAGCTAAGTGATATGTAAAATGTTGAAGCCTGTCTGTGATATGTAAGTAAAACTTTTAATATATACATATTTGTAAGGTGGAATGTCGTTGTATGAGATGTTGCTTTGAAGCGTGAGGCGTCTCATTTTAGTTCTTAAGGATCCCTCATGATTGAAATTTTCAAATATTTAGATTGGACTAAGTCGAATCAAAATATAATAGGTACCTAAAATGTCTAGTGCCTAATAATGTAGATCGAAGATAGGCACTGTATTTGTGCTTTGATGTCGTTAATCCCAATCGGTGTTTAAATTTGTTTTGAAGTGATCATGTAGAATCCTAGTGAAGTTGGATTAGAAAGCGTTGTTTACTTATTAATGTTTTTAGATGACCTCAGCGTTAAACGTTCGATGACCAGTTAGTTCTCACTAAAAAAATATCTGCCAACAAGTAGTATTACCGTGAACCGACAATAATTTGTATGAGAAATAAAAAAAAACTAGTTGAGATTAATAAAGGAAATCACTCGTCATTACAGACATTACTTGCACAACACGTAACAAAGGTACTGCCAGGTTACACATATAGAGCATACTATTATTTATCTTATTCTATCAAACGTAAAGCCTAAAATGGCAGTCACTACTTTGTAATAACCTCCATAAACTTAGACCAGGGATGTACAGAGAAAAACATTCGTGAACTTTTTATGAACTCTCAATACCGAGCAATTTTGGTTTGAAATTAACGTAGGCGTTATTGTTGAAGTAATAGCGTCGAAATTACAAACCGCTACGAGGTGTATATCATAAATAATTATCGAAAAGCAAGCGAGTCCATGATGTAAGCCTCAAAAACATAATAAGTCAAGGTGAGATAACACTGTGTTAGACTACACAATTCTAAACCTTATTAGTGAGAGGTTAATATTGTAACCATTACAGGAAATCGTATCTGCCATAAAAAGAGCCATAGCAACAAATTATTTTCTATCACCATCACGCCATGAATCTTGTTTTGAAAATAAACGTTCTGTTTTATGATTTAAATTCAAATAGATGATTTTTAACGTGAAAAGCTATCACCATTTTAAAAGGTGCTTCGTTATGAAGAAATTGCGCTGGATCGATGACCTGACAATGAATAGTTCAGTGGTAAGCGTTTCAGTCGATGCTGAAGATGCTTCGAAATTTAAATTAACGACAAATCTATATAGATATAAGAAAATAATATAGAATGCTATAACACGTCGTGTCTCCTCCCATCATTACAAATTACAGATCTACTATTGGACACAAGACTCTATGAAAGAGGTATACAGCATTCCTTCAATTAACCCTGTTTATATCAATTATTAAATAATTATTAAAGCCGTTCAGTCGATGGTAATTTCTTTTATCAGATTAAAGTAGCAAACGAGCAAGCAATCCATCTGACGGTAGTTGTTGACTTGACTGCCACCCATTGCAGGCGTAAGCAACTTCATGTAGAACCCCTGTTCTATCTGAAGTCGGAACCTAGTTGGAATAAGTGACCCGGAACCAAAAAATGGTGAAGGCGACGTAGCATGATCATAGTCAAGTCAATTAATAGAAATTAATTATATTGTTTCAAAGGTAAATAAAATTAATGTTCTTTCCCATCTTATCAAAAGTGTTTTTATGTGAGTTCAATCGAACGCTTTTACCAGCCTTAGCCTGTTGTTAATGACAGCAAGTGAACAAAAACTGTATTATTAGTATAAGAAATACCACATTAATCTAGTACGTAACAAAGAGAGCATAATTAGAAAAATGGTTAATAGTTCTAAAAGCAATTCTGTAGTTGTCTAGATCGAATCTATGTTTTAAAAACTACTAAAAGCTCTTAATATAAATCTACTTTAATTAAATAGAATTATACTTCTAACGTATAAGTCGTCTGCCAATATTCATTTAGCATTCAGTGTTTAGTACTTTTAAATGAAAACCCAGTATTCATTAGCTATTTTAAATGAAATGGAATACTGAGTAACGGTGCTATAGTTTTTTCTTATTTCCTAACGGTACCAGCGATTGTGAAGAATGACGTAAGCTGTTGCTATCTGGATCATCTCCTGTCTCTGATATAATTAAACTGCTACTGTCTGTACATATAAATTATAAAAAGTGCACCAATATGTTATGTTGCGTTTGTTTAATTCAGTATACCGTTGATAGATGTTTGCGGCGAGATAATAAATATATTTGTATTTTTAGTTTCGATATTAACTTGATTTTGAGGATGTTTTTGCGGTTTAGGTTCCCATATTATTAAAAATATATATAAAAGTAGATTTAAGGTTTTCTACACTTTAAAGGAAATTCGAGAAGGTGGTATATATATTAAACATGTAAAGACGAATTCAGAAATACTTAGATGCCAAATCGAATGCTGAAATCATATTATATAAAGTCTAGTTGGCTGGCAGTCAAACTAGATTTCGCTTAGAATATTTTTTTTAATTCGATAGCCATATTTAAGTAGCAAAATCATTGTTGGTTATTACTTGAAATAAGACAATTGTAATCGGCATTAACCTACTATAAGCAAAGTGATTTTTATAATCGATTAATATTAAAACGGTAAATTGAAATTTGAAGGTGGTAGAACTCTTTGTGGTTCGACTCCAGAAGCACCGCCGCCACACTTATTATTTCTTAATAACAGCAGTGTTATGTGCTGTTGTGTTCTGGTCTGAAGGGTGTGGTAAGGGAGACATACTTTTCCGAGGCATTTCATTTTTGTCCTCAGGGGTAGCAACGCATCTGTGGCTAACCTTAGGTGAGACTTTGATCTTACCTGGGGTTGATCACAGATGTCCTAGGGCGGCAGTAGTCAGTTACCATCAGGTGGGCTGCAGGCTTGTTTGCTACTTCTATATATAATAAAAAATAAAAAAGTTGGTAAAAAGGCACAATAAAGTTATAGTTTGAACGTTTACAATAAATTCTTTATTATATTAAGATGCTTTTAAATAATGCCTAGTTTACAACTTGTAAATTACGCCTAAACTAAATTTGGTACTACAAGCTATAAATTTTAATTACTTGTTGCAAAATACAATGTATAATTATTGTATAGTATGTTTTTTCAAGTGTAAACAACAAACGTGCGAATTAAAAATTGTTCATGATGCAAAATATAAATTAACATCGTGCAAAAATATTCATTTACTTAAAATGCTTATGATTACAATATTAGCATTATTTTTAGCTAACCTACGCCGGTGGCTATTGCGGTTTATGCAAAAAAATTGTGACTCTAGTATTAATTTAATTTAATTTCTTAGATTAGTAAATGTTAAGTAAATGTAGATGTATATAGTTTATTAAGTATAAAATAGCCATTATCACAAATACTCAAACTTACCTGAAACATTTTGAAATCCACTGATGTACTAACAGATTTCAGGCAGAATGTTATACGTATTACGTTATAATAAGTGGTAAGAAAAACAGTTGATCAGGTCTCAGCTGAAGGGTCACGTGTTTGGAACACGAGGCGTGCCGCGTGAGGCGCTGAGTTTGGGCACGTCGTGGCTCTGTTGCCAGCTGACTGAGATTAGGTAAACTTAGTTGGGAAATTAAATACTTTGACTTTCGGTTTATAATTTCAGTTAAGTTGCTATGTTAATAGGTATAAACATAAACATAAACGCTTTCTACACTCATAGCCCCACAGTAGGATTTTCTCCTGTGTCGTGGGTGCCATGGACACACAAAGACGAATACACAAAC
>MOOZ01001346.1:1343470-1354628 GCA_002930495.1 Cecropterus lyciades | reverse complement strand
AACAGAAACCTAAACTCATCATTCAGATGTCTGTCTGGCCGGGGATCGAACCCGGGACCCACTGCGTGTCAGACCGGTATGGTGACCACTCAGCCACGCGGGTACTCAATATGTATGGTATGGAACGTCAATTTAGCTCTACCAACAAAATACATTATGTTATTTTTTACTACCGAATACTATTTTTTAGACTGCAATAGCAAACTAGCATGCAGTCTCAGATGGTCGCCTCATATGAAAGTGAGCCGGCGACCACACCCTTCCACCGAAACATAGGAACTGTTTAACGCTAGAAATAGGTGTGGCGGTTGTACCTCTTCTAACTATACTCATTCTACCACCTTCCTAAACTGTTACCTAGTATATCTAAATATACTGTTTATATTTTTAACAAGATTAGAAATAAAAGAAAACTTAATGTCAATTTCATATATTTTCTTTTATCAAATGATTATTGAGGGAAAGCTTACAAAATTGGCTTTACAGTAAAAGCTTCATAAATGGTTTATTTTTGGTATTATAAAATTGTTTAACGAATTTTGATACCAGAAAAAGGGACTATACATATAAGTATGATATAAAAACATCTCCAGAATTAGAAACATTAAGGTAAAGTAAGCAACGGAACTCTTTAGAATAACATATTCAATATATTAAAATTTATGAATAATGTTTGCAGTTCTTTTTGCTCTCCTGTAAAATTTGACATTTCGACTTAACAAAGTTACAGTTTAAGCCGTGGTGCTGAGGATAGTACATCTATCCTCGCTGCAGCAGAAATGTCAAGGCGACGGCCTTTGTCGGCTTAAACAATATATTGTTCCAAACATTAGCATACGACTTGTTGATATTATATTGTATAACCGCGCCTCGTTTAATTCAAGGAAAATGAGAATTTATTTGGACAATTAAATCGTGTATCTATCTGCACTGGGAATAAAACGATGGGTACAAACTTTAACGAATTTAATACCTAATGATGTTACTACGAAATCATGAAGAACGAATAAGAGAACACATTATGTAAAGGTTTGTATGCCTTCATATTTAACTAATGTATTCTTACAATTTACATAATGTTCTTTGCTTTTAAAAATACTAATTTATACAATAGCAGTGTAGTTGGTAAGTATATAATTGTACCAGTATTCATTCGTTTAATTACTGTACATCGAAGACATTCTGTCTAGTCGACATGAAAGCTACTGAGAGTCTATTTAGCTAAATCATCTTGTTTAATTTTCGCTGCGTTGCCAACTCAAGATCTACTACGCCCTGAATGGGCATAATGAACCTTTGACGTCTGAACGACAATACATCTAGGACTCGCTTCCAGTCTAAAAAACCAACCGGTCTCAGTGCAACAAAGTAGGATGTGAAATGCAATGCAAACACTCGAAGTTAAGCAAGCGAGTTCCTTATGCGACGTCATTGCACCGCTCTTAGCTCCATAAAACTAACCCGACACATTTTCGAGTTTCACCGTCCTCTCTCTATCCGATTCGTCTAGGTGGATAGAGACGCAGCGACGTCACTACGACGCTGGATGAAACGAACCAAACAGGCGAGCAATAAAACATAACTACCGTACTTCATGTAACATCGGTGTGCCTACGGCAAACAGACATGCTGCTGTGGATTCAGACCATAACGTCCTATCTCATGCCGGCGCGTATAGGATAGACGCTCTTTAATTTTAAATAATAAAGGCTAAAGTGCCGTGAGGTGTGGAAGGTGTGTAAGTCTCTGGAGTGCCAGACAAGGCAACGAGATGTTAGATTAAGGCGTAAACAAGTCTGAGATACAGACACGTGTAGAGGTGCGTCGCTCACAAGCTTGGCGATAAAAATAAGTGGATGGCTGGAAAGTTCTTTATACAGTGTTTATGGGATTTCAGTTTTATACTGTGATCAAATGGACACACCTACATACACGACATATACAGACAGTAGCCACATCTCCAGTGATAAAGTGCTAGTCATCACTATAGAAACTAAGCTGGTTCGATATTAATTTCTGTAGAAGGAAATGATAAAATAATATTGCATAAACTTCAACACCTGAGTGGCATAGCGGTCAACATAACACTCCGATACGAGAAAAAATCTAAATGATGAATTTAAAATTACTGTGTCAATTAGTGCTTGCGTATTATTTTGAAAATGTTAATAAATTGATCAAAATCTTTTTTAATTTAAACGAATACGATGTAATAACCTCTATGAAGCGGCCTTTGCGATATAAAAATCTGTATTCAATTGAAACTGCAATAATATTTATGTGAGTTATTTATTGTGCTTATTCTTCCAGATTAGATCTGCAGCCGCAAATTGAATTTTCAAATGTCAGAGTTTGTTATTTTAAAATCCGAGAAGGTACTTATCTATTCACTTTGTTCAGTTTCATTGTCAGTTCTTAAAGTGTTTGCGTCCAAAAATATGATTATATTATTATGATTTCCTCGGGTATTAAGAATTATGTCCAGCCATGTCCAGTATTATTGTATTCAATTATATCCATAATAATATGTTAGGTATGTATGTAATCTCAAGTTATTAGTACCAAGTAATTACTCCAGGAAGAGATTAATGTACCTTTAATTATCCTATCAAAGTATTTATAGCTACAATAATAATTATAATAAAGATAAATAATTATTAAACATTGATCAATTATCGTATTACATAAATACATAATTAGCTTCTTGCAACAGTTAAAAATAAATTTAAAAAATAAAACCCTTTTAATTAGAAAATAGCGATCTAAGAAGTATGACACAAAAAAATATTATTATTTGAAATTATTATCTATAAAGTCTTTAATATTTTTATACAATAATTATACGACCTCAATACAAACTTTATTTTGCATAAAACACATAAATATGTGACGATTCGTATACTAAGATCTTGTACACAATAAGTGAAACTTAGGCCAAATAAAAGTATACAGAGGCATATGACTACGGCTGTCCTATCCTATCCTATCATGAGATTCCGTTAAATGATTAATTTCATGAAATAAGCATTAAGAATTCGTATGAGACCTGCATGTGTTGCGTGTTCCACCGGCTTTACAATGGTGAGTGTTCCTAGGAACTCTTTGACTTGGTGCTCATATCACCCTTCCTCCATCGTACCACTCGCCGAAGGATAAAGTTGCATCAACATCAACTGGACCTGTGGCGGTCCTCCACGGTTCGATTTGCGCGCTCCTGCTGCGAATGTGCAAGATGTGACGAGACGAGCTCCCTCCTGATGTATTCCCAGAGCGCTATGACATGGGGCTCTTCAAAAAAGATGTAAAAAGAGCTCTTTAAAGCCGGAGATGCATTGGCGACTCCTCTGGTGTTGCAAATGTCCATAGGCGATGGAGACGACTTTCCATTAGGTGGTCCATCTATTTTATCTTTAGTTACAGCTAAAAAAAATGAGATTTAAAAAAATTAATGTGTTCTCAATGTGTAAAGTCAAAATGGGCACTTACTGTGTCACCACTATTGCCGTTACTTTTTTATAATTATATGCTTAGAAACAAAACATAGTTTACAAGAAGTAATTCTTAAAGACCATTTATTAATAACTTCATCAACATGAACTTGGGCCGCCTAATTTATGTTGCAAGGTACATGTGACCATACATCCACACGTGGACTGAATACATGATATTTATGAGTACTTCGTACATTAAGCGCGAATAGTGTGAACATGACTTGTAGTTACTACTAACGCTATGTCATTTAGTCATTACTAACACTGTGTTTAAAATAGTTAATATTTGTGGTTTGGTAATCAGTCGATACAAGAATACTGCAATACTATGTATATATGATTAATGACGAGTCAGTCAGTCAGTTTTCTTCAAAACAACATCTTATAGTTGTCAATATAATGAATTATATATATACATAAAATAAAATGAACTTCATGCGAAATTTTGATTTTGTGGAATTATCGAATTTGTATGTTTTGTTTAACCTTTTGTGGTATGAAATCGCCACTTTTTAATTCACTAGACGATAGACTACCTTATTTGGAATAAATTTAAATATTTAATTAAATTTGCTGACATTTTGAGTTCGGTTTTTTTTCATATCCATGCATGTTTTATACAATGAAGCGTAGACGTATAAACGGAAAGCATTACATTATATCCTAAAACATGCCTTCTTTAAGCCCGCCTCAAGCTACAAACAAGTTCGAGATAACTTTCGTGAACAATTTAAATGACCCCTAACTGGTAATAAAGTACGGCAATCTGTCGGCAGTTAATTGTAGTTAGTTTAATTAAGACGAGTTTCGGAGGAAGCGGTTAAAACTACCCGAATGGTAGCTTCCTTTGATGCATGTTGTAGGCAGACCACATACGAGATAGCAATAAAATTATTTAGATAATATCTACATAAAAAAGAAATAATAATAATTAAAGCTACGAGAACCCTTTTATTTTATACATTACATCATAAGTCCAGCAAATTTTTACGGACAGACTAAAAGAACGACTTAGGAAAACAAGAATTAATAATAACAAGAAATAATATACTTTCCAAGTTAGTAATCAGATTTCTATGATATTGATGGTATGGGTGTAATCAGTTATCAGTTTTGTGTAGGCCTCGTATCTTATTTTCGACTAGTTTCAAAAATATCTAAGGACTGAAAATTGTCTCCTCCCTCTCTTTCACTGCCGGACTGCGGATGCAGGAGCAATATTTAAAAACTATATAGGTATCACTTTCGTAATTAAGATGTGCCTATGTTAGATAAGTCATCTCATAGGTTTAAATCGATCAAGCCGTAGTAGAGAATTATTATAGGGCATGATAGAATAGCGTTATAGAATTATTATTACAGACCGTGCCAAAGAAATTGATATACATATATAGACTCGATAAACATTACTTTTACCCGTAGTTCTGACGCAGTCGGATGAATGATTTTGCCACCGTACTTACATATACAAGTAGGCCGTAACCGTGCAAGTACCCTATCGTGAAAAGATCTGAATTAATACGCGTTTAAACGAAGGATGCACGTAATTCAACAATTACGGACCCTGTGTTCAGAGCCATAAAAATTGTAAGCATCAAAGGACACATCCTTTATAAACGAACCTTTATTTAAACCATGGAACAAATCCTATGAAGTGTTAAGAAGTCACGATTTACGTTGACCTGGTAGAACGCTCTTAAATAGAGGTGACGTAAGATGGTACGCTTGGATTATGATTAATGAGTGTGTAGTCTATTTGATTAGTGATCATTTTGAACTTTACTGACATATCGTCTATAATATAATAATCTCAGCAGCAGTTTAGTGTTAGGATAATATTCTAATCAATTCGTGTCAGTCTTTTCAATTATTTTATGATTAAGAATAGCTTCACAATCTTATAGATTTATTGTACAAAATATAAGTTTCTTTATCTGTGTACCAAATATAAGCTGTAATATTTTAGTCATTTCAATGACGTGAAATAATATTACTCGTATTTGTTAAAATTATAAAAAAATCATAAGAAAGTAAACACTTTTTAATAATTTATTGTATAATTAAAGTAGTAGTATTACTGAAGAATAGTTAAAGTAAATTAAATATTTTTATAAGGCAGAATTCATGACAATGCTATGGAATAAAACTTTTTAATTGTTGTAAATGTTCATATTTTGACTTTGAAATTGGCAATCTATCAGTAAAGAGTTGTGGTGGAATAAATTGCTCAACTGTCTTTGATCTTTGTGATAACGGCTGAAATTCATCAGAGTATTTAAGTTTGTATTCTATCATACCATTTGAACTGTAGTTTAAAACCTTTATGTTTAAGGACTAAGATAGAATGCCTTAGAAAAGTATGTCTCCTTCACCACACTCTTCAGACCAGATCACAACAACGCATAACACTGCTAACATAACACGCAGAAATAGGTGTGGCGTTGGTGCTTCCGGAGTCGAACCACAAAGAAGAAGGTAGAACCGTCTAAATTACTGGATACTATAATTTAAAAAAAACCGTTGTAACATTGTTAGCTCATATAGAGATGGATTTAGTTTTTTTTACTTTCTTTCAATTATCGAATAAAGTGAATCCACCTCCATTTGTGTGTGACCCTGTTTTAAATATTTTTGTGTGATAACAACATTTTTTCCCATCGCCAATCGCTATATAACTATAAGTCTTCTATAATTTTATTCGAACAATCGACATAAAATGAAGAGTACGTTGATGCTCTTAAATCTGCTGCTGTTTCATCAAACCAGTAACACTTTACGTATTAGTGCCCAGATTGAATATTGTAAAGACCATCGACTTGGTTTTAAAATAGAACGCACTGGCTGACAAAAACGAATACAATTTCATTTGTAAATCGGCAGTGGATCATAAAGCATTCCATTTTTCGCAGCTTTTTTGTCCAGCGACTTTTCCTGCCTGGCTAAATCATTTGTAACACAAACATGTATTTGATATTCTTCCTCTGTAACATTTTCTACTTTGTAAGAACAACCTATATCACATGCATCTTTTTTTGGTTGAAATAAAGCATTATTTTAAATAAAGCATTACTATTTTTATACTTTAAAAATATCTTCGAAAAGTTTTTTGCAAGCCGCTTTCTGTGCATTTTTTGTTGCCTCTTTAACATAAATACGATAGAGTTCAATTTTAGAGTGAATAATGAGTTCTAAATATAATTATGTTCTTTCTTTTCTGCAGTAGTGCGAAGGAAATGAAGGTATGGCGCCTAAAAATGTTTTTACTAACATTTTCAACGTTTGAGGCGCAGTATCAACTCTGCAATTTACTGTTGTTTCTTAATTTAGTCTTTTTTCCTAACCAACACCTTACTGCCCACTCCTTAATAACCAACGTTCCTAAAAACTTCTTTAAACAAACTCTCATTTTTTGATTATTTAATTTCAAATAATAGACTTTTGAACTACGTTGAACTACGTCGAACTACTAAACATTATAATATAACTTAATTGTACAAATATTTTTATAAACTACTAGCAGTGCCCGTGCCCACTTAGTTGGGCATTAAACAAATTGTTGGTGAGTTTCTTAGTACTAAATGTTAGGGTTTATTACCCAACTGCCAAAAGGAGGATTATGTTTTCATCGCGTATGTATGAACCAATATGTACCTATTTGCGTGCCAAGACGAAAAACGCACGCTCTATTATGTAAAATCTTGGTGTATAATTTATACTTATAACCTTTGTTTGGTACCTTTAAAGTGTATATTTAAATTATTATGATTTATTATGTTATTTTAATTGTTCAAAACTTCTTTGTATACAATATTTGATGTAGTGTTATTATCTGGCAGCAAAATGTATATTTTTATGCATATCCAACCCGAGATAAACTAATATATAATAAATCTGACTATGGGAAAACATTATTTTTTAAATCAACGCCTCCTCTTGTTCCGTACCATTATCTATAAAAAAAAACGGCAAAAAATCACGTTTGTTGTATGGGAGCCCCCCTTAAATATTTATTCCATTTTGATTTCATTATTTACTCTTAAAATACAATCCAATTTATCACCAATTTCATTCCTAACCAATATTAAATCACTTTTAAGTTAACTTTTAACATTTCATAAGATTCCTTCCTTTTTTATCTTACTACCTATTAATTTATATTTAGCATCAGCTTGAGCTTTCTGTAAATGATATTTAGATCCTAATAATCTTTAAAGTTATACCTATCATAATTTCCATTCCGTTAATTACTTGGAACTATGTTTTCTTCCCGAAAACTAAGTCATAAGGTGTATATTTTGTAACAGTTATTGAATTACATGAAAAACACCAATATGGAATCCACGAACTACATGATGATTAATTATTCCGTGATTGTATTCTCAAATACGCACCTAATGTTTTACGGACGTTTTGCAATGATCCTATAATTTTATAATGATGTGTCGTTGCAATCGTTTTACTCATACATAATACTACATAGTTCAACCATTACTTTTAAAATAAATTCCGAAATTCTATCCGTATTGATTTCCCGGGATATTCCAAACCTTAAAACTAATTTTTCCTCTCACTTTTATCCATGGGCGCTACTAACCATTTAGCAATGGGTGAACAGCAAGCTAGATTGCTTACTAAACGATATAAAAAATAATGAAGTTTCTTTCTTGAATGAAAAACGTAACCTCCATATCACAGTCGGTAAAAACTTAGTTTTTACAACATATTTCCCCTAACCTCGTGAAGTTTCATGTCATATTTTGTAGAATGATTCATTTAAGTAAATACTTCCTACTAAATCTAACAGTGTAATAATAATATCGTTATAAAGCAGCTAAGATACTTACATAATAGCCTGTAATAATATAACAGTTTCGATACAGTTGTGGAAAAACGTACAAAACACTGCGGCGAACCAAGGTCAATCTGCATACAACTCTGATAATATAATTACTGATTGTCATTGAATCCAGTTGTGTACCTAACCCAACCTAACTGAAACCAGCCGCGCGGCAATATGACCACTACTACTCTGTAATAAGGCGAAGCCGGGTCTCATAGGGTACAGTGGTGAGTCGTTGAAGCCTAGATAGGTACAACTAGTTGTTATGGTAATGAAGTGAGAATTGCCGGCCGCACACATGCGTGTGTGCACACACGCAAACTGTATCTGTGCCTGTTGATTTATTTGTAACACTACTCTGAACAGTGTGCTACTTAAGTTTGTACTCGACTCATGATTGAACACACGCTATTTTCGTAGTTAATTACATTAGATTACTGTCGAATATGGTATGAATGTGATAGACTATATGGATGGACTCGTAAGGCGAGCTATAGGTATAGAGTTTCTAGAAAGCCTTGAGCTGACTCAGAGTATGGACAAACAGACAGTGTGACGCCCGTCGATGTTGCTATGTGTACTTAGGACTGCGGTTTAATTATATTGACTGAGTTAACTGTAAACTAACTATGATGATTATATTTATGTTATAGCATTAGTAATAGGATATGCAGTTCAGCTGATGTTAAGTGATCTCTACTGTCCATCACTATTTATAATATCCATTCTAAATGTAATTATGCAGTAAATCGAAGTACGTTACTATCTTTGAGGAAAGAAATAGATGTAAAGCGAATATTGCTTTAAAATTGGTGACATTGAAACCGCTGCAATCGAATCGTGAAGGACTCTTTATTTTTAGAACTGTACGTTTTTCCTCAAAAAGATAAAAGTTTTGTATCGTAAATTATTGTTGTGTTTTGAAACGTTAAATTTAAATCTATCGCCATACCGCTGTTTCGCTTAAATAATAACATATCACAAAAACGCCAATTTTACAGGAAAGACAGGTTAAAATTAAACAATGTTTTTTGATTTTATCTTTTAATAAAGTTTCATTATAAAAATTAAATTTCCATTACCGACAGTGAAATTAGATAATATCACTTGTTAATTCTAAAATAATATCATAAGTTAAAACTACATGTTTAACTTGAAATTGATTGATTTTTTATTTGTGCGGTTATGAATCAAAATCAAAAAATCAAAATCATAAATGTTTTTATTTTATCTCCACACAAATTACTATATTTTATTTCAAGTAACATACAATATTTTAATACTTATCAACTAAGCTATTGTAATATGTGGGAGATCTGGTGTCCAAACTAAGCAAGATCCTGTATTTTGGCACACCAGGATCCCCCTTCATAATCTGGTGTGTGTGTAAAATTTAATGTATAAATTTGATGTAAAGCAGCGATAATGTATGCACTTGCATACAAATACCTATTTGTCGCATGAAAGAACAGGGTTCGACTAATTCCCCGACCAGGCGATCTAAATAAAAAATTGTGCTTTCGTTGCGTCTTGGTGTTTTTATTTTTGCAAGTACCCGTGATACTTATAATAGAGAGACTCGTGATACTATGAGTTCAGCACGCATTTTTTAACATTCTATGCATTTATGCAGTGCAAAGGTGATGGAAAATTGTTGAGGAAAACTCGTGAAGGTTCCACATGCGGCGCAGCGCACGTGTGATACATATTTAGTCTTTCATGAATATAACAAGAAGGCTATTCCCATAGATACCTACCTATAGCTAAGAATTGATATTGGTATTGTTACCCTTAAGCTTTTACACTTACATCTAAATTCAGGCTTTCCTTTGAAGGAGGCGTTTTTTCAGTCACCGCATTTAACTAAGTATGTAAATAGAATCGTCTTGTACATAACTGTTGACGTTATTATTAATTAGGCTATCTTTTCAAGATGCTAAAACCTATCGAATGATTCCTTGATGACAAAAATGGGTGGAGGAGAAATCACATTCGTAGCAAATAGTTCTACTTCTTTTATCTTATCTGCATATTGATATCATACCTAAATGTGACGTCCACAACAAGGTATCCAAGAAAGACTTTCCAAGAAGCTTCGTTTGAACAACTTTTTAAAGCGATGACCAAACAAAAGATCATTACGGCGGTCTAAAATAAAAGTTCCTATCTCGACGATCAAGTTTTTTATGCGCCTATTGTCAGTAAATATTAGGGTTGTGCCGAATCAACTAACCAGATCTGAACAATAATATCATTAACGCGAATGCGAACGTGAATCAAAAACATCTTCATCATCATCTCAATACTGTTTTACGCACTTACCCTACAACTCCCAGGAAGTGCCCTTGAGTCTACCGTAATTTCTATTTAACAAGAGGCAGATGACCTAGACTTCGACAATAGCTAGGTCCGAACCATCCCGCCTTTTAGCAAAGGCAAGTTCAAGCCCATTCTTCTTTTCCCGGCTGAGCCAACAGTAAATATACATATAAAATACTAAACTAATACTATTGTGTATATCTTGTTAACCTTTAGCACAACTCTACCTGAAACGAGGGCCTATAGCTGGATGGCAAAATCCGACAGATTTTTTTAATGTCTTGGTAAAAATAAGTTATATTCTGAGAACAACAACTAATTGCATTAAATATATTAAAGTTATAGCGTTTTTTGTCATAGTAAATTCTAGGTATGTTTAAATGCTTTGCCATTGTTATCCTCTATAAGAAATAAAAAAGATTTCAGATCCAAATTTTTGGCGAACATAATTTTATTATAATACTAGCTGAGCCCGCGGTTTCACCCGCGTTTAAAAGAAATGTAACGT
>MOOZ01001346.1:1316951-1333502 GCA_002930495.1 Cecropterus lyciades | reverse complement strand
GAACGACATAAACTCATACTAAGACACAGATCTAAAAACTAATTATTGTAAGATAAGAATATTAAATGTCCTTATGAAAAGGTTTTTGATTCGACATAAAATAATTATAGCTTTGTGTTATATATTAATATTGCAAGTAAACAATGTCACAGGGGTCAACATGAGTTATAGTTAATTCAAGTTGACCCCTGTGTGTAAACTATTTATACATATTAAAATGTACATTCATGAATTATTTACTTCATAACATATGAACAAAAATTGCCAGTATAGACGATATACTAATATTATAAAGCTGAAGAGTTTGTTTGTTTGTTTATTTGTTTGAACGCGCTAATCTCTACTCTACGGGCTCTACTAGCCCGATTTGAAAAATTCTTTCGGTGTTAGATAGCCCATTTATCGAGGAAGGCTATAGGCTATATATCATCACGCTAAGACCAGCAGGAGCGGAGCACCAATGAAGAATGTTTCAAAATCGTTTTTTTTTTTTTCTAATGAGAGTTTCCGCTGCATGCGCTGCGTAAACGGTTAAAGTTTCGTAAAAATTATGTATGGCAGAATTAATACGTCTATCTTTATAGGTAAACTCACTGTACCCTTTTATATGCTAACCAAATTTCTTCCAAAATAATGCATTATTTGCGAAGCTATTTTTATAAATATAATATTAATTCTTATCCAAATAAATACATAAATTAGTTTTCTTTGTAGTAACTAATACGCGGGTGAAACCGTGGGGCACAGCTAGTTATTACTGCAGCCCATATTCGGACATCTCATTTTGCATTTACCAAACTTAAGCTTTTATACATGCTACCAAGTAAAATCGTTAGCGTGATTGAGAAAGGGTACAACGCCATCCAGTTGATGTGCTCAAAATGCTTTCGTAACTTATTTTCGTTTCATGGAATTTTAACGATTCTTAAGAAGGTTCGTTTCAAAAAATATATTCAGAAACAATAACGTAGGTAATATCGATTATTTCACATGATTTTTGTCACGGAGTGTACTCCCAGCGAACCGGATTTATGCTAACGACGAGACTCCGAATGTTAGATGGTATTGTTTCGGCTAATGTTTGTATTGTATAATATGTATATAATGTATAATAATGTTTTTTTAATGCAGCGATTCGCCTTTGTTCCGAGTACAATACCGCTCGATAATTACGTTATATTGCTTTCATTGTATCCAGCTTTATGCTTTGTTGTTATTCGATGGATAAAAAATATTCGATTGTATTTATAGATACTTTGTCAGTATAAAACGGTGGTATTAATTAACCCATTAATGTCCCATTGCAGGTCAAGGATCTCATCTCTGAATGAGACAGTTGTAGGCCATAGTCCACCGTGCTGGCTAAGTGCGAATTGGTAGTCTTCAAATGTAGGTATTTAAATCTTCTTTCACTGCGAAGCAGTGATAATTAGTTTCTATTATAATACGAACATCTCTGAAAAAATGTAGTCTGTGACGGGAATTTGGAGGTCGATTTTCAACTATCAGCCTCTCTGTTCTTTTCGGTTTCATATTACGACAGAATTAAAACTGCTAAGACAAAATAATTCTGTTCTGAGAAATATCTATAGACTACAAAATATTTTGAGAGCGTCGTGGAAATTACATAGTATAATTAAGTGTTAAGTATTTATTATATAAACTCCATATAGTGTTTTGAGGTACATACTACTTTAATGACGACCCACGTGGTGGGGCTGTCAACATACCTATCTGACAGGCAGTGGGTCCCGGGTTCGATACCCGGCCATTCAGACATCTGAATGATGATGAGGCTATGAGTGTAGAAAGCGTTTATGTTTGTGTAGAAAGCGTTTATGTTTACAATATATTATAAAAATAATTTTATAGTTTTATGAAAAAATATCAATAAGGTTGGGGTATTTACTCTCTTGACAATCAGTCCAGGAAAAGAGGAAAACCTCGTGACTCCAATTGTACATACGTACAAGGTGTAGTTGAACACCTGCGTGGCGGAACGGTCACCATAGTGGTCTGACACCTAGTGGGTTCCGGGTTCTGTTCCCGGATAGACAGACATTTGAATGATGAATGTAAATTCTGTTCTGGGCCTGGGTGTTTATGTATTCGTTTTTGTGTGTCAATGGTTCGCACGACATAGGTAAAAACCCTAATGTAGGGGCTATAAGTGTAGAAAGAGAAAGAGTAGTATAGGCCAGGTGGGTAAGCATTATATGCAAACACATACAAGTCGTTACTAAAATAACTGGCGTTACCAGAACATGAATATTGTTGATTATATTATAAGCTACCATATATTCACATCCTTATTGCTCTTTGTCCAAACCTCGACAAATAATCTTATCCAAGATCACCAAAAGCAAATGTTTGTCATATCACGTTAATTTACATTGCCGTGTCACCCGAGAAAAATGTCAATGATCGATATTTTGGGCTGTTTACAACATTAACGACAGGACAATGACAAGTGTTGTTTCACAAACAAGATTACTCAGTGTTTTCGTCACTAACTTCCAAAATATTCAAATACAGGGGTCGAAAAACTTTGGCAAAAAAAAAAAACAAATTAACGACTCTGGTACGTATCTGAACGATCGCTTTTGACAGTTTTCGTAAGGTCACTGAGCTGACAGAAGATATATAAACTTCGGTCATACGTAATTAGTTTCGTAAAACAATGTTATCGTTGAGAACATAATTAATAACGCGTTGGTGGCGTTCGTTCAAAGATAATTGTTAATTTTGGTATTTATAAATAGCTTATATTGTTGCACTTCCGACTAATCTCAAGGGTATCTAATTATGTATACGTAAGTATGTACAGAATTATAATTATTTTTAATGTTAGGAATGAAGCAATCAAGCAATCCATCTTAACTTCATTGATCACGTCAGCCCCTTCATCTGCATCGTAATAAATAAATGAGAGAGTTTTTGACCATAGTTTGTATGTTAGGATGTCTTACCCTCCGGGTCTCTCATACGTTAAGGCTAACTCAGCCTAAGGGCGGTGGACAAGGGTGTTCGGGCCTCGACAGATATCCTATTTATCCGGGTAATTCTCATATCAATATTTATATATTAAAATACAATATTAATGAAAACATTGTAATATAATGTACAAATTTAAAAGATATTTACCATCCCCACTGTTAAGTGGGTGGTTCAGACGTCGTGCGTAGCTACTTAACGAGCCGACAGTTGTCATTCTGGCAGTCGGAGGTTAAACCAATCCTGGGAAATCCTGTGGGAGCGGCCGCCCCTCAGCTAGACCATAGTCTACCGCGCTGACCAAGTACTGAAGATTCACTTCACTTCATATACAAACACTTTTTTGAGAACACTCTGGTGAATGGTAATTTCTAATAGGTTTATAACTTAAAAAAGTCAAAGGCACTAGGGATTCGAATCGGGGATCCCTCGACTAAAAAGCCAAATTTTAACCACTACACCATCAGTGCTGTCGGCAAGCAAAACAAGGATTTTTGTAACGTACAGTAAATAACATGATAGCAAGCCTGTTCCCCGAAGCTGGCACTTATCTGCTCTGAGGCAAAGCCGGCTCTAGATAATTTTGGTTACAAAGCCGATGTGCGTACTATCATTGCGTACCTCCTAATTAATTAATTAACATAGGAGAGACTGACATTTTTTTTATATTAGTAATCTTTCACTATTAACTATTATTCTTGCAATAAATGCGGCAAGTAAATGGCAGATTCTATCAATATTAAAAAAAAACACTAATTTCTCTAAACTTATGTTCTATACTCTTATCTCTGGAGGCAATTAAGATTTATAGTAATTCTCTATAAAGCTACATCTCTTGTCCAGAATAGGTTAATGGGCTGTTTTGTTAATCCAGAGGTATCCGTAGGTACGCTCGCACTGAACAAACAAGGTTCACCGATAAGTGCAGGGCTCATATGTTTGTCCAACTAAAGGCGTGTTTGTGGGCTTTTGTCCAACACATTTGTTTGAACTGTCACGGTTTCCTCCGGGGAACACTGGGGTCAAATTTTTAAATAGACTTACTTTTTAAGGGGCTATACATTTCTGTAGTTCGTCTGTAACATCCGAAATTACGATACCATATCAGTATATATAAGAGAGTGTTCCAGATTGGTTTCCTATCTAGACATGCATGTTAATTATTAAATTTGATAGAATATTGTTTTTGGAAATATATGTGTAGAAACTGTTGTCTACTTCTGTCTTGTTATAATGTAGAGTAACTTTGTAGGTTTTGGTAGCCAGGGTTAGCATTATTGCACACAAACAGTTGGTTTAAGTTGGAGTTATCACTGATATACATATAAGGTACTTTATATTAGAACTTGTGTTTTAAATGACGTTGAAAAGATCGTCTATAAAATAAAACCTGTTCGGTAATATTTTTTAATGCTGGACATACGTTTTTCCTAGTAGTAGGGGTATTTATACTACGTTTGGCAAGTGTGTTGGTGATCGTAGTGGGTATTGATTTTACACAGGAAGCTACTGTCCATTACAAGGATTTTGTTTCCTTAGTCACTTCCTATGAAATCCACAGGACGAGGTCATTTCTATGTAGAGTTGGTCACAGATACCAATGGGCAATAGTTACCACTTATCATCATTGCTCGTTTGCTACTTCAGTGGTATAAAAAATCCGAGCGTCGCAACAGTCTTCGTGTAATGCTGTACTCGGAAACAATATATCACAAACCTCATTAGCAAGCTCCAAGTACCTCGCGAGGCGCAGTATCACTCACGAGATGCGCTTCACCCGAAACAAGCTTTCGAACAGAATTGATGGGCCCACGAAAAAACGTGATGCGCCCGTAAAGCTGCGGTCACAGTGAACTTGGCTCCTTGCCTATTTTACATACGAGTAAATGGAGATAAAGTTTTTGTAACTTTGAAAAAAACTGAACAAAGGTTTGAAGTGAAAACTTCTTTAAGCGTGTTTGCCATTTTTTGAGACGGGAAAAAACCATTGAACTCGCGACACTGGTATCGTAACCGAAGCCTTCTGTATAAATATATATATATGAGAAAATTACTTTTTTTTAAGTTTTCGATCTCTGCCCACATCTGTGGGCAGTTTTTATGACTTCTTTTTGTTTTTCAAAATATAAATGCAGTCATCTATTTTGTTTAATAAATACCAAAATTGATATGGTTCATGCAACTCTCTCTTCCTTAATTACTTGGATCTAGAGTAACCCCCTACTTTGATACACAATACAGCATAGTGATAGTCCTCCCGACCAGTTCGTCTCAAAAAGGAAAAGAGAAACAGATGTATTTCTAGGACGTAACTTTTTATCCTTTTTCAAAAATGTTGTTTCATTGAATAAAAACAATATCGACTGTGCTCCAGCCCTAAAGCCTCCAGAGATAAATGATAAAGTCGAGGCAATTAATTCCGCGGAGAAAAAAAACAAAAAACCAAAACACACGAGAAGTAAAAAGTGAAGTCAGAACCGGTTCGCTACCGAGCGCGCGCTTAAGGCAAAGCTTCACTTGCTATTGTTGGTTTTGACAGAAAAAAAAAATCAATAATAAGTAAAACCGAAGCGTCAGTTTGTGGTTTTGTTCTATTGATGTTTGATGAGTTTTCCGTAAAATCCAATATTTTTTTATAATTTTCAATCACTGTACGTTTGGAAAGGTTGTTGTTCGATCTTTTATTGAAAGACCTGACAGGAACGCAAACAGTAATTTTGTACTGAATTTGCAAGATATTACTCAAATAAAAAGTTATACTGATTCACGTAGATTAGCGGGTGTAGATATACTTAATAGGCGAAGGGTGTATAAATTTAAGAGGTAGCTAATTAAAAGGAGCTGGGATTAATTTCATGATCTATTTAAAATTCTCTCGACGTAAACACGTTCATCCACCGAAAATAAAACGACACAGAAGCACGAAAAGATCTAATTAAGTTGAAAGCATAAGCAGACACTTAGATCCTTCTTATACTCTGAGAGCACTTAAGTAATTTGTCCCACAAAAATGTAATTTCGCCGAATTTGAGATTTGCCTCGTCTTCAGGATGGGAATAGAAAGACATTACTTTCGACGATTAGGCACTTGTTTGACGACAACTATGTAACTAGGAGAAAATAAGAAAAAAATACATGATAAATAATATTTGAATGTGGTAGAAACTTTTCTGGCTCGACTTCGGAAACACCATTACCACAACTTTTTCTGCCTTATAACATCAGTGTCAAGCACTGTTGTATTTTGGTCTTAAGGGTGTGGTAAGAGAGACACGCTTATCCGAGGCTTTCTAAGTAAGCCCTCAGGAGCTACTCTTGAGCACTTAGTTGGAACCTATCTGTGGCTATGTGGATATCCATGGGCTACAAAAGGCACTTGCCATAAGATGGTATGTTCGTTTGCTACTTTAACTGTGATTAATTCACTGTAATAAAGTTATTTTAACTTTTTTCATAATATTGAAATATTATAAAAAAAAGCTAAAGTAAATTTATAATACTATATCCCGTAATGATAATAGCTATTGTGGTAGCGAATTGCCATTGCTTGCGTTAACATAGTCAACTTGCGTCAACTTAAGAATAGCTTAATTTTGAATGTTTATGTCTCAACGAAAGATCTCCATACTTAATTAAACTTTTGAGATCAAATTGGTCACATTCGCTTCCTCCGACTCAATTAAACGAGTTAACATAGTGAATTTTGAGGCATGGCACTGATAGGTTATTACAGTATCGCGAATAACATCCCCTTAAATCCGTAATATATTATGATATAATACATTTGTGTTTTTGTTCGTAATCTCAATTTCCTGCGCTCATCCGGTCGGAGTAAGAAATAAATAACAGTTTCAGGAACTGAATAAATCATCAGTCGTTTATTTGTGATCTTCGCATTATCGTGATTTACCTCCGTAGCAATAATATCCATTCATTTTGCGCTGTACACGTCTCTTCCAATGACTCTTATTATGTTTTTTACGAGCCATTTACAATGGATTTGTTTGAATTTGGATTGTTTTGCCAAAAACGGTTTTCTTAAAAAGGAAGGTTGTGAAAAGAAATTACAGATTCATAGTAGCTGGTTATATTTATGGGGGTTTTGATGTCCTTGATATTCATTTAGGAATACATAGCTTATAAGAACGAGTAAAATATAAAGATATATTTGTAGTAAAGTTTTATATATTCAAGAAATTTAGCCGCAAGAAATACTGATACTCAGTCTCGTAAATAGAGTTACATATTTGTGATAAAGATGTATGTATATGCTGCTTGCATCCTCTGTGGATGACCCTTTGGAAGGCCTATACTGGTAAGCAAGACAATAAAAAACCGTAATATAAATAATAAAAAGTAATATTAACAAATACTTATATTTGTGGTATTTGTATTGTAATATGGAAGTAGTAAACGCGCCTATTAATGGCTACCGTCGCTAATGGGCATGTATAATAAACTCGGGATAAGAACAAAGTCTTACCTAAGATTAGCCACAAATGCGTTGTTACCTCTGAGGTCTAGGTTGGAGTCGGATAAGTATATCTCCCTTACCAAACCCTTCGGACCAGAACACAGCAATGCATAACACTGCTGTTATTAGGTAGAATTTAGTTTGTTAGTAATGACAGTATCATTATCATTTATAAAAACATGCATCTCGTTATGGTTACATACGCTGACCTCTTCCTAGTCAAAATGTTCTAATAACTGAGTAAGTTTATAGAGCCCAGGTGCGGCAAGACAAAACACCGTGAATTACAGTTTCTAGATTTCTAAACCAGCGCTAACTACGCTTAATTGTCGCAAATTAATTCTATGAACATTTCCCAGACTCAAGATTCTTAACGAAGTACTCAAGAAAGTAGTGTCCTAAGAAAAGGAAACTTAAGTCTATTTTTCAAATAGAAATAATTATAAATGAAAGTATGCTTCCTATTTAACGTTTAATGGGCGCTAATGAATCATAATCATAATTCATAAATCAAACCTTCAAGGTCGTAGAACTCTTTGTGGTTCGATTCCGGAGACACCACCGCCACACCTTCTGCCTAATAACAGTGTTATATGCTGCTGTTCTAGTCTGAAGGGTGTGGTAAGGGAGACATACTTACCCGAGGCATTCCAACTTGGTCCTCCGGGTGACGGCTTATTTGTAACTAAGCTCAGGTAAGACTGATCTTACCTGCTTTACTACAGATGTCCATGGGCGGTGGTAGCCGCTTACCATCGGGTAGATTTCATGCTCGTTTCTTACTTTCATATTAAAAAAAAATAAAAACTATCAAAACGTAATCCAGAAGTCCTAACGCCTCTGATGTCGATCTTCATATTATTCCCTCTGCATTGCTTTCCGTGAGAACTAAGCTTACTTTAACTTTAGTCTTACATTTATAAATATACGTACGAGATGCAGTTACTGATTTCAAATCAGATCACTGCATTTCTATAAAACAGGTATAAGTCACAGTACTCACAGTGGTACCGCTCTAAAAAACTTTTCTTATAATTGTTCACGGGCGACAGTGACTATCTAACAAAGGAAGTTAGTTGGACACAAAACGGTTTCATAACTTTCATTTATTAAAAGCTGGAACTAACATAAACCATATAGGTCTATATGTTAGTTGCCCAGGCCATTTGATAGGGCATATAAGGCAGTAAATAAGCCGCGGGAGCATAACAGTATCTCATCCGAGTCTCGGCAATAATCATAAACAAAGTCGGAGAGAGAGAAAAAGTGTTCAGAAGATGCGTGGGTTCTGTAGGATTTTGGTAAAGTACTATCGTTTTACTGGGCAAAAAATTCAAGAAGACCGGATTAGTACAATCTTCATAACTATTTCTGGCATGAAAAAAATTGTTCATGCATTTTGCTGAAAGGGTGTTGATGGCGATACATTTAAATATAAAAGGAATATCTTTATCCTCAGGAATAACAGGGCATCTAATACAGTAATTGACTTCAGGTGGAGCTCCTGTTCAATATAGAGTTTACAGATAACTATGGGCGGCAGTGGCCACTTACCATTAAGTGGATTGTAAGTTCGCTTACTATTTCAATAAAAAAATCTACGTATAAGTTCGGCATTTCGATAAACTTTAAGCATATCGATGGTTCTCGGTTTTATTGTATTCCAATATAAAAATGGTTTTAAGAAAGATGAATCTCCCCGATCAGTAATTTACAATGTATAGGAGGAGGGGGATAAGTCGGGATGAATAATCGAATATTGTCAAATATACTAAAGTAGCGTATCAAATGAAAGAATTGACGTGTACATAAGAGAAACTGTCCATTCCATTGAATCGATCAAATTGATAAAAGCTATGGTAGGTGAAATGTCAAATACTGAACTTATACCAATTACATCATCTCATCATATACATCACATCAACTCGTATTTGATGTGATGTGTTAAATAAAATAGTTTATTCTATTGAATCCATCTATATTTTATGACAATCAACAAACTTTCGCTGGGCTGCATTTGGTCCATATGACGGCGCAACACTATGTCATCATCAGTATTAAATTCATAATGGAGATTACCCAATTGGCGAGCTACAACTCCGAACTCCCATTTCACTTTCGGGTTTTCGTAATTTCTAACTTGAACTCTATCACCCTGCAGAAATTGTTCCGTTAGCGGCATACTCATAGGCAGTTTCGTCAAATGATCTGGTTTCCTAAATATCACATGCGAGTGTGTTCTTATCTCTCTACCGAACATTAATTTGCATGGCGATTGACCTTTTGTATTAGGTGTACGTCTCAACCTAGCTTTAATTGTTAGAAGTTTATCATATAAATTTTCACTCTCCCCGCCATACTATACATAGCCTTCTTTATGGTTTGGACATATATTTCAGCTTGCCCATTTGTGGAAGGATGATATGAAGATATTGTTTCGTGTGATATGCAATAATTAGAAATGAAATTTTTGAATTCATGTAAAGCAAATTGACGGCCATTGTCTGATACTAAAGTAATAGGAATTCCGAAATTGGTTATTCGCGGCGGGGTACCGCTAAGTTTAGAGACTAGATACCTACCTAGATAAAATAAAATAGGGAGACTGGATAATCGTCACGTTCACAGGCTTACAATTTAAATTTATTTAGTAAATACATAGTCAATTGAATAAAGCCTCTGACTAAGTCAAGCGGTTCCCTTCCGCCGCGGCGTTGTAGTACAATTTTAAGGAGCAAGTGTTATATTTCTATAATTAAAATATAGGTGTAACTCGCTCGAATTTGATGGTTCATCTATAAATATTAGTTTTTGACTTTTAAATGATTGCCCCCCACTAATCTTTATAGCATTGCGGGTTTTTATAAATGTTTAATTTAATTTTATTATTATTGTAATTTTGTTGGACTTTACTGTTTTTTATTGTACATGTTACATGTAATTTACAGGCTTAACCAAAGCACAACATGTATAAACTTAAAATAATGTGTGGAAAACGTTACAAATTTATTTAAATTTACATTAAATATATCGATGTCTGGCATCTGAGTGAGCATACGATTAATAAGAATCGCAGCAGAACAAGGAGGCGTAGCTGATGTGCGGCGCGTGCGCACTGCGCGTTCAGCAAGCAGGCGGCCATGCCTTCTGCCGCCGTACCCTCCACTCATATGAGGAACTGGTACTTCTAGGCTGCAATTGGCTTATGCTATCGGGTTATCAATTTTATTATTGAGCAGTAAGTAATAGTGCAAAGTAAGTTTATATTCCACTCTTAACTATGGTTAAGTAACTTTACCATTAAATTTCTGCGTATCGAATGTTTGTATTAGCTATTTGTCGATAAATTAAGGAAAACCATCGACCAACGGTACCCTAAAAGATCACGGTTAACCGGTCCTAACCAGTATTATTCTCTCTCGTTCACACAGACCACGGTAGAGCGAGGCAGCACAGTGGTCCAGCAAGTCCTGCGGGAGATTATACGCTTTGTCCGCCATATAAACGTACGAGTGACAGGCTTACTGCGATAAGGTTGTAAGTGGAAGCCGGTTAGAACCGAATTTGTTTTTGTTGCGGGACCATTTACAACTTTGTGGCTTTAGTTTACTTTTTGGGTGGGTTTCTTTGTGGTGTTCAATGAATGCGTGATAAACTATCGGAGTTCAATTTAACTTTTTGTTATTAAACTTCGCTTATATTGTTTTAAAGTTCATAGTTTTGTTACAAAACATACCTTAAATAACAAACTCCACACAAACTATAACAGGCGTAGCGGAAGTATAAAGAACTCTTAAAAGTTTTTAAAAGCTGGTACATATTTTATTTTCAGCACTGAGAATGATACCGATATTAAGGTTTAAACGCCGGGTTCCGACCGAAGTGAGGCTTACGACTTCAATAAGTAAAGCTAACTTTAACTTAACTAATTTAAAGCCTATGTGTTTGTCCAAAGGAAAGATGAAGTTAACGACCCGCTTGGTGGCGCGGTCACCATACCAGTCTGACACGCAATTTCAGGTTCGATCCCCGGCTAGACAGATATTTGGATGATGAATTTAGATAACATCCTGGGTCTGGGTGTTTGTGTATTCGTTTTTTTTTATAATATAGAAGAAGTAAATGAGCATGCAGTTCATCTAAGGGTATTGGCTGCTGCCACCTATGGACATTTGTAATCAATCTCAGTTTATTATTTGAATTAGTTTTATTTGAGATTGGCAACAGATGTAACGCTATACCTAGGGAATAAGTTGGAATGCATGGGATAAGTACCTATGTCTCACTTATCACATTCATCCATCCAGAATTCATGTAACACTTAAACAACTATTATGAAGCAGAAATAAATGTGGCGGTTGTACCTTCGGAATCAAACTACAAAGGGATCATCCATCATCTATCTAGGTATCTGCGCCAACTACTATTGTATTAAAATGGTCTATAAGAGGAATTTAAGAATTGCTTGATGAATATTCGTGCGGGATCAGAGAAAGCTTGTCCTCAATAACTTTGACCAACAACAAGGCTTTATAATAGGGGTCGAGGGGTCTTAGAGTGACGTCGAGCTAACACACTCGTCGAGTGAGATTAAGTTGTCGAGACTAAGGCAAAAGTTCTGGTGGAAGTTATAATTAGAGATTTCGTTCAAAGATTACGTTTTAGTTGAAGACAGCGAGAAAATTTTCAAAGTTTTCATTAAATTAACACATTGGATATCTGATGCAGAGTAATATTATTGCTAAGTACCTATGTGAAAATAATAATTATCATTTATTTTCATCTGTAAAAGTAAAATTGTGTTATATTATTAGTGTAGGTTACTGTGAACAAAGTAGATAAGGTTATTAGAAACTGAAATATGGGTTTTACATTATTCAAAGGATAATTTAATCTGTTTTAGTAAATAATAAGTTATGTCGGTAAAAAATAAATAAATGAAACACCAAAAAATTGATTAACAACCATATTCCTCTCCTTTGCGTGACTGAATAAAATTATTTCAAAATTATATTAATTATTAATTTCGCATATTTACGAATACATATGTGTTGCAACTTGACGATATGCTAAATTTTTTTTTCAGTTGTAATTTTAAATTATAGTACCTATTAGGTATGTTTGATGTTCGTTCGACTTGCGTTCCAGCGAGCGTGTGGCGTTACCATAACTTGCTTCGGATCTGCCTTTGTCAGGATGTCCGAGCGTTAACAACGGGAGCTGCCAATCCCGGGGTCAAATTGGGGAGCTCTTTGCGGACCGCCACGTAAGCTCGCTAAGTATTGGTTTATTGAAAACGTGACTGTGTCTGTCATGTGATTTTGCATATTTATTACGACATTATCGAGTCTCCTAATGTTTCTTGAAGACTCGTTGATTAAAGGATTTATTTAAAATATTGAGCTATTACAAGTAGGTCCTGAGGGGTTCTAAGTGTTGAGATATGTATCTAATAACACATTTCACAAATAAAAACGACATTATTTATAATAAGTTACGAATTTCGGTACTATTTCTGATATTTTTTTACTTTTAGAAGTAATTATTATTATACAAGTAGTTTTAGTCTTAGTTCCTACAATAGGTAGGTAATTCTTAATATCTGTATATTGTATACAGGGGGAAAAATTGTAACCCACTCATTGATGCGGTATCAGTTTTGGTACCTTAAACTTAACTAGTTTAAGTTGAACTCAAGTTAGATGGCGCGGACAGTTGCAGGGGCCCCTCGAGGGCCCTGACGCGGATGCTAGCTCGGTATATTACTACAACTTGGAAAGATTGAAGATTTTTATTAAGTTTAAAATTCAACATTTACGTAACATCTATTTCTGCCTTGCATCAGCGATATAAGCACTGGAGTCTTCTTGTTTGTTGAACGTAAGGAAAGTAGGAACATAGCGATATGAACTCAAAATACTCCCAACTATGTCTTCAACAAAATCCGAAATAAATGAAGATTAAAAATATCTTCAGAGGCAGTCACCACACGCCAGAAGGTTAATGAGCGTTTCCTGCTTCAAACAAAAATAATGTATTACTGTATACCACTTAGGTATATTAGAGGTGTACTCTGATTAAAATTACACACATTTAGTAACCAAATTATTATCTTATTTGGAGCCCTGTATTCAAGTTCTTTTTGTACATTGATATTAATAAACTTAAAAATAACAAAAACGTAAATATAATATTCATTACCTATTTTATTGAATAATAGCAGTTAATATTAACGATTTATTCTCGTTGGTATATTACCATTGAGGTAACACCGGATGGGACATATCTTCGTTTGTCCGGGGAGGCTGGGCGCGTCGCGTAGCAACAAACAGGTAGTGTGGGCGACCGGAGGCCCGCTCAGAAAAAGCGTAAGCCAGTAGCCGTGTGTAGGGCTGCCAGTTACCACCTATATTTCACCTTCTTTTTAATACTTCATATCTTACTACCTAATTAAGAATATAACTTGTTATGCTTGTCAAATAATGAATATATCAGTTAGTAATACTGGATATTAAGTATACTCCACGCTCCGTTGGTACATTGTTCATTATATAAAAAAGTCAAGACCTTACACACTATTACGCCAAATTGGTTGTAAAAGTGTGTGTAAGTGTAGAACAGGAGCCAACTTCAGTTGTATCTATGTGCAGTCCCTCAGGACTCTTCAAACCTGAACATAGCATCGCTCAACAAGATTGAGTGCGGCAGTGGTCGAAAAAAGTTTTCTCAAGTGTATGTGCTTAAAGTTTAAACATGTTATTAAAATAACTTTATTGTAATTTTTTAAAATAATTTATATTATAATAAATAATAATAATAATAATATCTTTATTTGCTGAATTGTGGTTACAAAATTGGTCAGTACATAATATGAAACATCTCACATTTGCCACATACTGGCGTACAAATAGAATAAATAGCATTTAATATAGAATTTAATAAGTATTTTAGGTGCAAGATTATTGTCATAGTTATGGCATCACAATTAGATTAAAATATATTCAAATTAAAAATCAATGTCAGAAGAAAACAGAAGTCACAGTACCAGTCATTGAATAAATTCTTCCAAAGTATAAAGTATAAGTTATATTATAAATGTCTGAAAATATATTTAATTCAGAATAATTATATTATAAATTATTATCAATAAAAGATCTAGTAAAATATAATAATAAACCATAGAATATAAAAATAACCATAGAATAATATAAAAAGCAAAAAATACGAGATAATCTCACAAAAAATATTTTTCCAAGACTTACAATGTGCTCGTTATAAAGCCAAAAATAATAGGCAAAAACAAACCTGAGAGTTGATAATAATTAAGATACTTAAGACCGCCATTAATAATGTTGCAAAAGGTTGTGTTGAACAAGAAATCATTGTTATATACACACACTCATTAACATAAATAATACGTCATTTTAGAGATCCGTATGGCAAAAACGTAACCTTTGTAAAATTATATTATTCTCTTTGTGTCTGTCTGTCATTTGATTTATTATTTAATTGCATAACTAGTGTGGAAAAGTTGCTATAATCAGATAATACAGTTTGCTACTGGATTATAGCTAAAGGATTTGGGTTCGATCTCTGGCAAAGCATAAATCGAGTTATAAATTTTAAAGTGTTCTGTCTTGTATGTTTAAGTGTGACTATATCAAAAACAACACGATGATTCCTGGTGTAAGTTTATGAAGATACAAATAAAAAAAAAAACACTCAAATCAGAATAAAATATAATGTGATTTTTTCACATGTTTCATTACGGTTATTGAAGTTCATTTCAATACATTAAATTAAATATGAATAAAATAAAAAAGTTTCAGGTGAAAATCACACAGATCTACAATTTAATGATAGTAATACTTTTATTTTACACTGACCAGTGCCAAAGACAGTTAACCAACAATATACAGAACTCAGTTTCTTCAAATCGTTTCAAGCTTTGTCGGATTTCTTTATCAGCAACCTGTCTACTCAGTATGATAGAGTGCGAATATATTCATAAATTAAATATTCATAGATGAATAAAAATATTACATGATCTCAAGAATACCCGTTAAGCGGTCTCCTGGCTCTTGGGTATCAGAAATGATATGCCGAGTTAGGCAACTCCGAGTTGCAAGTAGGTGGATGACCGCTGGTAATATTTGATTAGATTCCGTTGACAATTGTGTTAACTGTGTCATTGGTTTGAGAAAGGTAGTGTTCTGGGTTCTATCTCCGGTAAAAATTTAACTCTAGATTATAATGGTAAGACTCTTTGTGGTTTAACTCCGTAAGTACCACCGCCACACCTATTTCTGCCTAATAACAGCAGTGTTATGCGCTGGTGTGTTCTGGTCTGAAGGGTGTGGTAAGAGACGCATAATTACCTGAGGGGTTCGAACTTAATCATAAGGGGTATCAACGCATCTGTGGCTAACCTCAGGTAAGACTGATCTTAGCTGCGGTTGATTACAGATATCCATGGGCAACACTGGCCACTTACCATCAGGTGGACTGCATACTCGTTTACTACATCCATATCTTAAAAACAAACTCAGCCGGCATAAGCGTATCTGTCCAGCTTAACTATACTTGGTATTTCTACTGCCTTTCTATGTTGAGGAAACCATCTTATTCCTCAAGAGTAGCAACACATCTATTATAAACTTCAGGTACAACCCTCTTGTATATTGAGTTGATTACAGACGTCCATGGGTGGCAGTGACCACTTACCATCATAAAAAAACCTAAAAAAGCGAATAAAATCAAAAAATAAACTAAGGTAAACTTGTTTTCAAGAACCTATGTATAATTTTATCATTTTGTTTCATTTAATTTCCGCCGCTCCGACGCAACCGTAACGAAATAAACGGGCAGAATCGGATCGTATAACTAGTACACGTAAACAAAACTACTTATTGATGAGCCTGTGGTACGACAAGCCTCCGGACCCGACTGGTTCTTCAAGTTTCTTCATGTCAACACTAATTTACAAGCACCCCATGCTCAAACACCCAACATTCAAAACCCAACAGAAGTTCAACGCAATACAGCACAATTTCCTGTCCACAATCTTGTCATTTAAGACGTTT
>MOOZ01001346.1:1306508-1316944 GCA_002930495.1 Cecropterus lyciades | reverse complement strand
AAACTATTTTATACAATTGTCCCTTTCTCACGTGTACGGTTCGTATATGTCTGTCTCCCTCACAACAGCTGTCAAAGCCAGTTTTCACAATAATCGGAACAAGAAATTGTAATATTCGTGCATCACGAATGGTTATTGATATATTTTTTTTATTTGCTTCGTTTAATCATACAGTTTTTGTAGGCGTTTTTGTGGATACCATAAAAGAACTAATTAGTCTTTAGGTATCTGTAATAATTAATGTAAAGGCAGAAATAATTACAAGGATATACAGTTTATTAATAGAAGTACTAAGTCGCCGTGCAGTCTACCTGTAGGTAGAATCCGTGGTATCGCCATATCTATTTCTATCTTATATTTATTAGATTAAACTGTGTTTTACTTAGAAATGTATCAGGTGAAAATCTTACGAGATATTCCAACGTAGACCGTTGATAAAGGGATTATAAAGATCTAAGGCATATGTTTCTCACAGATGTCTATGAACTACGTTTTCATTTGATTATTCAATTTCTTTGAAAATAATAATTAGACATGTTCGTAGGTATATATCCCGTCAATATTTGGGTTGGTTTTCACACTTTGAATAACATTTAGAATATAGAAACTATTTTTAATTTATTGCAAAGAATGTTATAAATATCTTCCTTTTATTTTAATAGCGAATAATTAAGTTTTATAAAAAATTAATTTGTTTACATAAGTTAATTAGGCATAGTTAAAATTGTTTGTGTTGAAATTAGCGCTAATTAATATAGTTTTGATAACAATCAACATACCAGTATATCTAGACAAAAATAGAAACCTGTCAAGCATAATATGTATTAGTTTAAACAGGTTCCTCCGGAAAAAAATATGTAATTGTAGATTTTCAAAGAGATAAATTAATTTAGTATGCAACTTATTTTTGTAACCCGTTACTGCCCAATTATGGAGAGTGGCGTGGGCTAAGTTGTCATAGTCATAACAAGGATGCGTTGTTGAGTTGCTAAGATAAAGTATTTTATTTATAAATAAAACTATAAAGCCTTGTTGAAGAATATCAACTTATTCAGAATTTTAATAATTTTTTATTAATGCGTGTCTTGAGAAGGGCGTAAAATATATAAACTTAAAATAGGACGTTTCTGATAACTGCATTTCCATTGGCCAAATAAATTTCCTCTAAAACTCTATTTTAAAGTTTACTTGCGAAATGGTTTATTTTTTAAATTTGAATGTGGCTAATTAGACGTAGACTCGATTTTTTTTGTTTTTTTTTTTTTTTATCGAGGGAGAAACCATCAAAAGGTACCTGACGCCGTGGGAGCGAAGCCGGGTTATGTGGGATTTTTACCACACTAAAACCCCTCCGGTGGCCCTCCTCGGCGCTGCGAAGAGGACTCCGGGATCTCCAAAGGAACGCAACCGGAGTCCTCTGAGCGCGTTGCCCAATCGGGCTCCACCCAGGTGAACGGCTGGGTTCACCGCACCGTCTGGTCTTTACGACACTATGCGACCACACATACCGCCGTCCTTCCCAGAACGACTGGCTGGACGTTTCGAGCTCCCACTCTTCCTACGACAGGCAGGGGATACCGTAGCCCTATTCTAATCCCGAAACTACAGGGACGAAACTCTCGATGGCCTTGGCAAATTAATGAAATATTTTAGGTAATTTGAAACGATTTCAAAATAAGGTCGCGGTCGCACAGGTGAGGCGACGTCGACGCGATAGCGATTAAGGGAAAACAGATTCTTTTAAACATATTTAGTAGCGGTCGCACCGACTAAACGATGCGCGAAAATTATTTGTTTATGTCATGCGAAATTAATAATCAAATGTCCTAAATTTGACCAGATTGTCCGTACTGAATAAAATTGTTAGGCGATCACTTGACAACATTTAGGTGGTAGAACTCTTTGTGGTTCGACTCCGGAAGCACCACCACCACACTTATTTCTGCCTGATAACAGCAGTGTAATGCGTTGCTGTATTCTGGTCTAGAGGATGTGTTAAGGGAGAGATACTTTTCCGAGGCATTCCATCTCAGTCCTCAAGGGTAGCAACGCATCTGTGGCTAAAATTCAGTGAGACTTTGATCTTATCTAGGGTTGATTACATACAGATCGCCATGGGTGGCAGTAGTCACTTACCATCAGGTGGATTGCATGTTCGTTTGCTACTCCCATACTATAAAGAAAAAAATATATATTTTCCTAAGTTTATACACGACGACGATATTCGAGCGATCTGTTTGATCTAAAAAGTGCGGTTAATCCTTACGTGGTGTAGCCACGATTTGCTGGCTTATTGCCATAACAGTGAGGACAGCTGATTTTTCATGTCGCCGTCGCCTTACTACTAGTAGGTGCGGCCGCGCCCGAAAGCTACATCTCTACCAGTTTATTCTATAAAATTATCCATAATTTTACATGCATGATCTCATTAGCTTTTAACATTAATGGTAAAAGATAAATATATCATGGCAAATTTGTCTTCTTATTTGTAATATTCTTATCAAATATGTATAAGTAGGTATTTTATATACATAAAGTCGTTGAAGCTTTTATGTGCTATTTTCGCAAGCCCATATTAACACGCTTATTTACATGATACATTTTATTTTTTCTTATCTATCTGACAGTCTGTTTGTTCGACGTTATCTCGAAAACGTCTTTTAATCCAAATGTACCGGTCTGTTATGCAAAATGTTCCGTGTTCGATCTCTGATCAGGAAAGTATAAATAATGAGTAATTATTCTATATCTAGGTATTTATGTGTTGCATATTGTTTTATTTACAAGCTTTATATAAAGCATGACTTGTATGTACATATGTATGTATGTAGCGGAAACTTTGAAACGTGATTTTTACTTACTTTAAAACGTCGGATTGTTATTTTTTTATTTTAGTTAATATAGAAGTAGAAATCGAACGTGTCGTCAACCTGATGATAAGTAGACACTGACACTTATGGACATCTATTAATAGTCTTAGGTAAGAATAGAGTTCTATATGGGGTCTGCCACAGATGCGTTGCAACCCCTGAGGACTATGCTAGAAAGCCTCGGTTAAGTGTCTCTTTCTTTCTCATCCAAACCACACGTACACACCACACAAAAGAGTAAGGCGTTCCGCCTTATGTAACAAAAGTAGAAATAGGTTTTTTACGGCTATGGTGCTTTCAAGGTTAATCGACGAAGGCTTTTCTCATACATTTTAAATATGTACCTATGTATATGTGACAAATAAGTAGATAGCTTCCTTCTTTAGAGAAGTCTCTTTAATGGCGATGGTAATTTGTCCGATGTGTGTGTAGAATGGGTTTCATTTTGAAAAATATTCTGTTTTAATAATCCCAATACACGTGACAATGTTACAACGTCCGTGGTCGGTCCGACCGCGAATACTTGATACAAATATTATGTAAACTGTTATCGGCAGCACGTAATCCTCGTTGGTAATATAACCACATCATGTGAAAAGCTGATATTAATATCAGAAATATATGTAAACTTGTCTTTATTTTCATGAGATAAAATTATTTAAAATGTTGCTTTTTTATATGAAGCTGCTTATTAAAAAGTTTGCGAATTAGTTTTGTAAACACGTGACTAAAATTGTCAGAATTTGCGAATATTACATAAACAAAAGAATTATTCTGAGTCTGAGTCTGAAGTCTGAATTCTGAGTCTGAAGTCTTGTCTTTAAATTTATCAAAACTAAACTAAAATTTCTATTTTACCTTTTTATTTATTTATTTTACGTGAATTTGAACTTAATAGGATTCATTAAAACACATCTAATGTTACGTTATAGTTTTTAAGGAACTTTCTGTATGATATTCCGACACGCACTTGGCCAGTTTTTTTGTTTAAGTATTCAGTCCAATCCTAGTAAGCTTCGTTAATCTATTCCATGCTTGCAGCAGTCAATATTTAGCAGTCCTGCTTCGTGTCAATTTGCATTGAATAGCAACCTGCAGCGAACGCATAGATTCTATCTTCATACCTACGACCGGTTTGGGTCCGATTCTTAGCCTAGGCATCAATATAGGTATAGCATAGCACTAGTCCTATTAGAGGTCAGGTATTAGTACTCTAAAGACTGAATTTAAATAACTTAAGTAAGGTTTAGTAGGAATATTCGTCTAACATTAAAATGCATGAATGAGTTATATTGCAATTAAATTTGGACATTAAATGGCAAACATTTTTTTTAATATTATGAAACTACCAAACTCCCATGGTTCGGTTTACACGCTCGTTTTTATCACGGACGTTTAAGATGTGGAATGAACTTCCTCCTCAGGTATTCCGGAGTACTATTACATTGGACTTTTCAAAAAATGTACGAAAAGATCTTTTTTCAAAGCCGGCGGTGCATTGGCGACTCCCCTTGTGTTGCAAATGTCTACATGCGACGGTGACTACATTCCATCAGGTAGCCGGTATCGATAGGCTTAAGTATAAATAAAAGTTGCGGGAAGTCGCCACAAAATTCGAATCTGTTTAGCGAGAAAATCACCCCAACTCTTAACATCTAACCCACAGTTGTCCCATAATCACCCAGTATATTGCCGAGAACATATCTCAAGAACGCTCTAAGAAAGTTTTATGTTGTTTTTATTTCTCGTATAAAAAGTGGAGCCATAAATTGGTACTAAATGGGTTATTTATTCAAATTATAAGGGCAGCAAGGGGTTGGAAGTTATGGCATAACTCCATACCGCCTCAGGCTGAGAGTTCGTTATAAATTAATACGATTCTACTCGTATTTTACTATATGTAGGTATAAATAAGTGTGTTATGTATATGTATCCTTAAGTATTATGTTTTCATGTATGATGTATGTATGTATATATGCGATTACCTTTAGATAAAATCCCTGTTTTATATGAAATTGCCTGGCCGGCAGTGGCCACTTACCACCAGGAGACTACATGTACGTTTGCTCCTTCAATTTTATAAAAAAAATAAGGGACGAGTACTATGGTATGGTACTATTATTATTTCATAGGATCCAAATAGAAAACGAGGATGCAGTTCATCTGATTATTGCAGACCATGGACCACCAACATATACATATGCAATAGTTTGCTATGTACCATACATGCTTTATATATTATATAGCAAACAATAGCATTTATATAGTATGGTTGCCTGTCCTGACGTTGAAATTGGTTACCTATGCGTTGTCAGCTTTGAGTTCTCAGATGGTTGCGCAATGGCCGTATGTCCGTCAGAATTCACACCCTTCCACCGAAACATAAGTGCTTCACGCTAAAAGGTGTGTCAGTGTTACCCCGCCGATTGATCCTTAATCGTCCATGGCACCAAAAATAATTTATTTCATATATAATTTTCTGATAAATTCATATCACATGCCAGGACACATTCCAGAAAATTCGCTTCAAGATTTTATCGGCCGCAAACATAAATTTGATTATATAAATATTGAATATATGAATATATCTCTAAGAAGGTATGTTCTACTGACTCACTTTACAATTGTTTAGTGAATTTATAAAAAATAGGGAGTGACACACATTTTTCATGCAAACATTTTAAAAATACGTTTTTATATAAATCAAAATTAAATCTATATTTTAAGCCTCGACAGAATTTCTTACTAATTTAAACAAACAAAGCTTTTTTTATCACACACTTAAGCAACTTTGTATTTACCAATAACTTAAGTCGAGTTTCGACCAAAAAGAAAGAGACAACGAACAAAAGTTTATAAAACCGGCTACAAAAAGTTAAGGATGAAAAAATCTGAAGGTCTGGTTTGGTCATCACTTGACCCCGCCCACGGAGACGAGTTCTTGCCACTTCCTGAGGCTTTGTTTAACTAGATGTTCAATAATTAACGTCTTCACTCGATAAATTTCTATGCTTATATATTTAGTTAAAAGGGATAATAAAATAACTTATTATTTTATTTCTAAGTTATTCCATACACTTCTATTATTTTTAGACTATTTGTGCGCTTGAAATCGCTCCAAACTACTTAATAGTTTTGGTTTGGAGATAGTCAGATTAAATAATCATAATATATTTATTTAATATAATAATTTGAAAAACGTTAAAAACATATAATCTGCTTAATAAATTGTTGTACACGGAGAGGAAGCGTTATGTACTATCTGGGCTGGCTGGACACTGATCTCCCCAAAGTGGGATGGTAAAATAGGGATTGGTGGACTTTCAAGACAATTCCCCGGTAATATTAGTCTGAAATCATTGGCAGACTACCAATGATTTTACACTAATTATCTAAGTTTGATTTTTTTAAGTTAGTCTGCTTATAAATTTAATTAAATTAATGTTAATATAAAAAAAGATACCTATAAAATATTATTTTAGAACGACTATAACCTATCAGCCCTTTTTAAAGTGTCGATGGTGACGATGTGCCTAAAGATAATCTATCACGTACCTACCTACTCATTTTACAAGATTAAAAGAAGTTTCTCGCGTAATGACAATTAGAGATATCAAAATTAATTTTCTTGTCACACCTATTTCTAGCGGTAGAAGAGTGTAGTTTCTGATTAACTTTCAAATGTGGCGATCATTTTAGCCCTCGGGAGTAGACGCATCTGTGATTAACTTCAGTTGTTGAGTATGGAGTTGTTTACATATGTCTACGTGCGGCAGAGACCGCTCACCATCAGATGGACTGCATGTTCGTTTGAAAAACTTGAATCTTATAAAAAACATAAGATTACATGAACTATGTACATACCTAAGTAAGCATTAAATTATAGGTATAAAGGGAGTATAAGCTTCAAAACAAACATATCACGTTTTACTGGCAGCGGATAAAATATGCGGAAACAATAAACTGTTGATAGCTCAGTGGATAACATGGCCGGTTGTTTGTCAAATTATACCAGTTCGCGCTTATCACTAGTAATGACGAGTTTCTCTTGCATCTAAGTATATACATAATCAAGTCGTCCGTTGGTCTGTATAGTCAAACAAATAATATTATTAAAAATATTAAAACAATAAAATTGACTACTTGAAAACTATTGTAGAACGGGAATTCTATCAGAAGTCTTGAAGGTGGTAAAACTCCATGTGGTTCGACTCCGGAAGCACCACCGCCACACCTATTTCTGCCTAATAACAGCAGTGTTATGCGCTCTTGTGTTCTGGTCTGTAGGGTGTGGTAAGGGAGACATACTTTTCTGAGGCATTCCATCTTAGTCCTCAGGGGTAGCAACGCATCTGTGGCTAACCTTAGGTGAGCCTTTGATCTTATTTAGGATTGATTACAGATGTCCATGGGCGGCAGTGGCCACTTACCATCAGGTCGGTTGCATGCTCGTTTGCTACTTCCAAACTATAAAAAAAAAAGAAAAAATGAAGTCTATCACAGATGCGTTGTTACTCCCGAGGACTAAGATTGCCAGGTGGGAGAACCGGTGTAGATCGACCGGGGAAGTACCACCGCCACAACTATTGCTAGCGTGAAGCAGTACTTCCGTTTCGGTGGAAGGGTGTGGTTGCCGGCGTATTTGTATTTGAGGCGATCATCTTAGATCTCGGGAGTAGCAACACATCTGTGATCGACTTCAGATAGAACACCTGCTCTATATGAAGTTGCTTACATATGTCCAAGGGCGGCAGTGACCTTACCATCAGGTGGACTGCATGCTCGTTTGCTACTTCAGTCTGATAAAAAAAGAAAAAAAGATGGTCGCTTCATACGAAAGTGAGCTGACAACCACACCCTTCTACTGAAACGCAAAAAATGCCTCATGCTGAAATAGGTATAGCGGTGGTACCTCCCCGGTCGTTTAACTTAACTACACTGTTTCTACTACCTGGTATACTCAGTAACAAACATATTTTTGATAGATTTTTCCGTAATTTTTGTTAGTCCCCGCCTGCAAGCCAGTATATAATTCAGTATTTAGTGTTTGACAGTATATTAACACACAAGTGCACTGTTTTGTATTTTATCAATTTTATTTTAATCTTGAAGTCAGCATAATGTACAGATAAGTTTTACCTGATTTATAGATTAGACAACATATTTTTAAAATATTTTTTTGTTTGACTTATTTAAGTTACGTTTTTTTAAAGAATTTCGAACTAGTTACACAGGTATTACTTACACACGATTGTTATTTTACGAACGAACGTACATAATTAAGATATATGTAACAACAACTATGGCAATTTGTAATTCTATGCACAATCAACGCTAAGTTCCTGTGCTTATAAAATAAGAATATTAATTGTTTACATAGTTTTTATTTAACTGGAAATTGTCATTATAAATTTGAAGTCACGATTTTGCATATTTACATAATTTAAATGCAAAATGATCATCATCATCACATCAGCGTTTTTCATTCCACTGTTGCACCTAGGCCTCCTTCAAGGTGTGCCATAACACTCGGTCCTCCGCTACTATGTTCCATCCACTAACAACAACCTTCTTAAGGCCGTCGGTCCAGCGAGCTAGAGGGCGTCCTACACTGCGTCAACCGATTCATAGTCTCTATTCTAGAACTCGACTGTCTCATCGAATTCTCCTTGCAAAATGATAACGCAACAAAATTTTAGTAGACTTACTGTTGGACCAGACGGTATAAATTCAATGCAAAACCTAACATTTTGAAACAAGTCAGTTTTCATTAATAATATTACTTTTTTACGTAGCTTAACCTTTTACTTTGTAATAAACTGCACTATAATATCAATACATCATTCTAATGTTGCAAAAGACAAACGGTATTTCACATACATATGTATGTAATCCTACACATTTATACAGAATCGGAAACAAGATAAATATGCCCTCTTAAAGCTTACAATTTTGTTGCAATACATCATTGGATTTATGGCCAATTCCGCAGACAAAGAGCCGAGGACAACATAGTATTTCAATACGACCACGATCGTGCGCCGAATTATTTTTGGGTCATGCATATCTATGAGGTAAGTATTTACTTTGAATTATTAACGGCCGGAATATTCATATAAAAACATGACCCACTAAAAATATTTGCGCAGCCTCGTGAATCGCCGATTTCAACTTTGCACTCGTGAAGGACGATAAAATAATATATAATGTAAATATTATGTGGATATTTATAATATAACTGAATTATAAAGTTTAGCAGTGTTGGTGGAGGTTGAGAGTTGGATTGGTGACCGGTAGTGGCTTACATGCGTGTTTGTGCTTAGGAGTTTTCTCACGTTAAGCCGTCGGCCCAAGTAAATCTCAGTGAAAAGTCATTAATTTTTACCGGAGACCTAATCAATGATTTGACAATATTCTACATGGGTTGACCCCACATATGAGAGATATATATACCTCTACCAAGCCACGTTGGAACAGCGTGGAGGAATATGCTCTAGGCGCCCCCGGAATTGTAGGGAGCGATATATTCCCAGCAGTGGGGTAATGTGTCGTTCTCAATGAAATTGAATAAATATTGAAATGTCGTATGGTTATTTTAGGATTTCCTACTCTGAGGCTTTATCACTATCTGGTTTTGAATTTATTTTGATATATGTAAAATATACATTGTTATGTTTAGGTACATTTATCTCGCACCGTTAACTTTTAGAAACTTCTGGCTACATCTATATTAAATAGGTATGATATGAAAAATCTTTACATTTTTTTTGTGGTGCCGTACTTTGAGTAGCAAAGTAGTTCAAAGTGTTTTTTTAGTTTCTGTATCCTGAAAACAACTATACGAAATATACATACTTTTCTACGTTCCTTAAACAGTGCTATATAAAGAAACATACGTTCACATAAACCCAGACACAAAATCTATATTCATAATATTCTGTATAATTCTGTCTAGTCAAGAATCTAATCTGGAAATAGCTACGTATTCAGTCAGGTATGATCCTTATTTTATTCAAAACTGTTTTGATAGGCGTAAGAATCTATATTTAACACGTACATAATTTATCTTATATACATATAAATAGTTTTACTTACTTATCTATGTTTACTCGTTTTACGTTCGGATAAGGAGTTTTTCTTTATATGAAACGCCTTGTTTATTGATAACATTCAGCTTGTTATTGTTACAGAGGTTTATATTTATAATAACAAAGTATATCCAAATGTGATTTGACATTATGTACAACACGACTTAATGAGGAGTAATCATAAGTGGTTGACCCACTACCCAAACAAATACATGGAACAGTATTAGTAAATTAAAATATACGATATTTTTATTCTAGAAATGATAAAAAAAACTTAGATCATCTATACATATATATAAAATTGAAATGTCTGTTTGTAATATCAAAATAACAGTTTTTTACCAAATGCATATTGAAGTATATACGATACTGATAACAAAACAGCAATTTCTAAAATTTTTGTCTGTCTGTCTGTCTGTTTGTTCCGCTTAATCTCTGAAACCGCTGGACCGATTTTGACGGGACTTTCACTGTTGGA
>MOOZ01001346.1:1294002-1306399 GCA_002930495.1 Cecropterus lyciades | reverse complement strand
CATTTATGAAAGATATTTTAATAACTGCGTAAAAAATTAAACCAATCGGACAACTATTAATAAAAAGCCAAATTTATTATAAAAACCCGACTTAATAATTATAAAAACGAAATTTTGTGAGGATAGGTGGATGTTAGTTTTTCAATCACGTCAGAACGGCTGGATGGCANNNNGACATAGATTATAGTCTGGTATAACATATAGGTTACTTATTAAAATGAAAATAATATAAGGTTCCCGTGGGATAGTTATGTTTCTGTTTATAACATGGCTCAAAAATACTTTTTGCGCGACTACCACACTGGTAGTCGCTTAAGGGTCAGAAAACGGCACATAGGCTACTTTTTATCTCGGAAAAATTCACGGGTGCGGGAAACATGTATTTAAAAAGAAATAAAATATAATTATTAAAGGTATAAAATTTCGGTTAATGTATGTCACGTTACATTTCTTTTAAACGCGGGTGAAACCGCGGGCTCAGCTAGTTTGAAATAAACGCAACTAACCTTAGAGGTCCTATGAAGTTTGGTCGCCAACACATAAATTAATTATCACTTACCGTGAAGGTCACCAACTTCGAAAGGAAGTCTGTTTACTGTTATGTTAGTGAAACATATATGTTACAAGTGAAGTTCTCCAACCCACATATTATTTATTCTTATAAATAAACTGTTAACTTTTTTTGGAAGAATAAAGAAGCAAATATGAATGTAGTAGATACTCATAATGATAAGTGGTCACTGCCGCCCAAGGATCATTTGCAACCAACTTAATATAAAATAAAGGTTTTATTAGAAGTACTTATACAGGTGCGTTACTACAACCGTGTACTAAGAAGTTCATCTTCTTACAAATGAGCAGGTAGCCAAGCTCTTCCACTAAAACGCAAGAACTGTTTTACGCTAGAATTACGTGTGTCGGTGGTACCTCCCCTGTCTAAACACACTTGCTCTACCACTTTGCGAATTATAAAAAAAATATGTTTAAAAGTTTCTACTTATGGTCTAATCTGAGCGATAACCCGTTCCCAGCAGTAGAACAGCAGTAAAGTAATTTTGAAACTTATGACTGTTTCTCGAAACTTACTCGAGACATTTTCTGGTTCGTTTTAACATTGTCACATTAAATTATATATGTTAACCATCGAAGCCGGTGTTTACTTTGATCAAAAATTTTATTAGCACAGTTTAAAATTTCAAATCTTATCATATATGTACATGAGGACATATTGCAACATTATCGCTGAGTAAACACGGGCGCGGAGGCTAGTCGCAGATGGCGGGACAAACTGAGCAAATACTTGTCTTATCCGTTCCGTATTGGTTCTTTGTTGGGTAGTGCCAAGGACATGAACAAACATACATTATTATTATCCATACTATGTTGTTAAAATGTACCTAAAATGCTTTAGTAGAATAGTATCGATGCCTCTTTTGCGTGCTGCAACAAGATTTGACCTAAACATACAAACATTGCAAGTTAAATAAGAGCTTTTAAAAAGGCGACTTTGAGGTCAATCTAGTACTTCCATGTAACCTTTTTTATTTTTTATGAAGTAGATATACTAAGATATTTAATATAGATTTAGTAATTAAGGTGGTAGAACTCTTTGTGGTTTAAGCACAGTGATTTTCCGGAAGCACCACCGCCACACCTATTTCTGCCTAATAACAGCAGTGTTATGCGCTGTTGTGTTCTGGTCTGAAGGGTATTGTAAGGGAGAGATACTTTTCCTAGGTATTCCATCTTAGTCCTTAGGGGTAGCAACACATCTGTGGGTAACCTTAGGTGAGACTTTGACCTTACCTTGGGTTGATTACAAATGTACATTACAGGTGGGCTACATGCTCGTTTGCTACTTCCATATTAAAAATAAATAGTTAATTTCGGACTAATAACGCAATGTTAAACGCTGTCGTTTTCAGGTCTGAAGAGGGTGGTAAGGGAGACATAATTATGCGAGGCGTTTTAACTTAGTTCTCAGCGGTAGCATCTGTAGCCAACGTCAGGTAAGACTCTAATCTTATCTGGGGTTGATGACAGGTGTCCATGAGCGACAGTGGTCACTTACCCTCACGTGGACTGCATGCTAGTTTGCTACTTATATAGAATAAAAAGTAAACGAGCATGACGTACTCTTGACATTAAGTAGTCATTGTCACCCATCGATACTTGGAGTCCTACGTCAGGTCAACCACTTAAGCTATCCTTGAAGACTAAGATGGAACGCCTCGTCGCCCGTTCAAACTAGAACGCACTTCTCTTCTTGCTATTTTTAAAGCAGAAATAGCAAGTTTATCTGCCCTTGTTCAGTGTGGTCAACTTACTTCATTTGACAGGAGATACGTACCCAATAGTGAGATGATTATGTTCAGCAAGTGTTGCAATAAATAACATCGATAAAAAGATTATGTGAAATAAGTTTATAATATTTTAAATTACGTGACGATGCTTCTAAATCTATTAAAAACATGCATATCGACTAGGTTGTTAAAAAAATAAAAAAACAGCATATTTTGCAACATTATCAATTAGCAAATATTCCGTTCCGTGTTTACTCTACGCTTGATAAGCTACAAGGCCACACATCTCGCACTGTGAACATACTAACATATATCGAGACATAGGGTTGGCATACAACATAGTAAAGTATACAATATTTAAGTTTACCCGCTCTAGGAATATCTTTCAGAATAAATGATATTTATTTAATGTTAATAAATAAGTTAAGTTTTGTGTGTTTAAGTAACAGGGGTTGTAGAACCTTGAAACTTTCGCGGTTCGACTTTCTTACAGTCACCTGAGCGTTGCAGTGTTCTCAGTTCCCGGGACTAGCAAAGTATTGTAGCTGATACCAAGTTGGATCGCTATGTTATCTGGGGTTGATTACATACATCCATGGGCGACAGTGGACACTTACCTTTAAGTGGATTACATGCTCGGTTGCCTCTTCTTATAAAAAAATACCAAATAGTTAAGAAATAGCACCGAAATATAAAGAAAATTAGTAGCCATCCTCAAGTAAGATTTGAATCCTATCAGGAATTGGGTCTAGATAACCATGAAAGGCAGTAAGTGGTCTATTACCATTAAGAGGACTATTAGCTTGTTAGCTATTATATTGTAATGTATGATGTTATACATTTATACAATCTGTATAGTGACTTCCTTCAGGTCACTCTGTTGCGAGGAGAGATCCTAACCCAGTGTCCTTAGTACGAGTTTTGTACGTTTCCTCAAAACAATCTTTGTTTACGTTTTCGTCCAACATTGCAAAGTACGCAAGTAAACATGGCCCAACATGGCTTTAGAGCAAAGCGATCGGTCGATACAAATCTCCTGACGCTCGTGAACTACATATCCACTCGACTAGACCGAGGAAGTTAGGTGGATGTGTTATACTTCGATTTAAGAAAAGCCTTCGACAGGGTTAATAATGACGTATTGTTGGCGAAACTAAGTTCCATCGGTTTTGTCCCAAACCTTCTACAATTATTAGCAGACTATATGCGTGATCGTCAACAATTCGATAGATTAGGCATATATGAATCTTCTCCCTACCAAACGCGCTCAGGAATAAGCCAAGCCAATTTCGAAGTGTAATGTCGAATGAATCAATTATCTTTCGACTATACATTAGGCAATGCCAAAATGAACCGTTGTACGGTAATAAAAGATCTGGGTGTCACATTCGAGCAAATACTCACTTTTTATGACCATATAAAAATTATTGCAAAGGAAACGTGAGCGATTTTGAGACAGGAATTGCCGTTCAAATTCTATACAATACTCTGGTACGCAGCAAACTGGAGTATAGTTCTTGCATCTGGAACCCTTATCACGCCATCTACGAGTCCCTATTGGAAAATGTCCAAAAAGCGTACCTCAGATACCTCTATATAAGCGCAACATTGGCTATTATTCATTCATGTATCCCATATCATTTCTCCTGGGATACCTCAACTGGCTGAAGTGCAGGAGAGCAAACTCCTAATTGGTAATGGCACTGAAAATTTTCCCGGGGCTTAATCGTTGCTCCGAAGCTGCATAACGAGCTGGCTCGCCTATTTACCCCGGACAATTATCAACGACGTAGAAGGCACGTGCTGTCCTGTCACACACTTGCCCACGCCAACTCTCCGATCCCGCGTACCCTCTCGGCTCTCAGCGCTCTGCTAGAAACCTTTCCAGACTTTGACATTTTTGTTGACAAGTGGAGGAAAGTCCTTAGTGTATGTCTAAGGTTCAGCGAAACCCCATGATTTATTATTATGCATTCATTAATTTGATATTTCATTATGTTTTTATAATTCTATTGTAATTTTTTTAATGTGACTTGATTATTGTGTTAATTAGTATAAGTGGTATTGTACCGTTCTAATGAACAATAAAATAAAAGAAAAAAGTAAAGTACTAAGGTGGTTAAACTCTTTGTGGTTCGACTCCGGAAGCACCACCGCCATATCTATTTTTGACTAATAACAGCAGTGTTATGCTCTGCTGTGTTATTATGTAAGAATGACGTAAATATAATGATATTGTTATATATGGGATTTAGTGAGTTTAAGTTGACAAAGATCACCTAATCATCTAATGTGGCGCCAGGACTGCATTTTTCATACATCAAAAACAATATTTTTTTAACTTACGTGTAGATAACATTCTTGTGATGCAATTACCGCAGAAAACTCATATTCACAAAAATGACGATTACTGCCTTCTTTATTATGAGGGCAGTATACATATAGCACAACCCTAGCTACAATAAGTTATGTAAAACATATTAAATAAACATAATTATCACGTAATGCAGCTGATAAGCCGTAATGTTTATATTTGGATGAACAAGCGCGTGTACAGTTTAGGTATTACTTAGTTATCCAATTATTATAAAGAATCCTTTCATGACATTTTACGTAAACATGTTTTTAAACATGCTATTTTTAAACACATAATTTTTCTTACATAACATAAATAAGCATATTATTATGTGATTCAAGGCTACATTTGTTCAATAATGGGCTATAAATTTGAGAATCTCAGGCAAAACAACTCACGTCCAAAATTTACATTATTCCAAAATTCTTTACACATGCTGTAGTAGATTTTATTTTTCAACGACTTTAAAAAGGAAGATGTTATTAATTCGGTTGGTTTGTATTTTTTTTATGTATGTACCCCGCCAACTTTGGACCGTTTTCGAAAAAAAATCCTTTATTCGGTAGGGTATATGTATGTACTTGCAGTTTGGTCCCATGGTCACATAAAACATGATAGCGGATAGCGAAAATCGTGGAAAATCCCTTAAATTGTATAGGCACTTATTAGATTAATTTGAAATAACTCCGCTTTATTCTTGATAATGCAGAAGTATATCCTGCTTAAACCATCTGAGTTTGGTATTTGTTGCTCACATATTTATAATAGGTTCGTGAGCAAAGATGAAAATGAAAAAATTGACCTTGAATGTGAAAGTAACTAAAAAGTGTGATTTTTTTTAACATAAATTACAACCGACTTCAATGCTACTACAAAAAAAATTAAATACATGTTACTTTAGTACATATTAACGAAGTCGGCGCTCAACATATTCGATACAGTTCTGTCGTCATGATCGACTTCGCCGAATTTAAATTATTTTTACCTTTTTTTGTAGCATTGACGTCGGTTGGATTTTATGTTTTTTTTTTGTAATATAGAAGTTTCAAACAAGGAAGCAGGTGGCCTGCAGGCTCGTTGGTGGTAAGTAGCCATTGCCGCCTGTGATAATCTGGTAGCAACCCTAGAAAAGGTTGGTCTTGCCGAGGTTGGCCACAGATGAGTTGCTACTTCTGAGGACTGCCTTGGATTAGAATATTTTCCTTACACTCTTGAAACCAGAACGCAGCCATGTTTTGCACTGCTGTTGTTAGGCAGACAGTGTGGCGGTGGTGACTCCGGAACCGAACCACGAAAGTTTCTACCACCTTCAAATGATATAATCTTCTTCAATACGGGCCTATGTCTCTGTAATATATTTATAACATTTTTAAACGGTGTAAACAGTCGGGATTCGGAATGACAATTTAATTTTATGTCTGGCATCTTGCGCGCGTAACGCATTAAATCCTGTCCCAAGTATTATAACTTTTATATAATTACCCGATAAAGCCTTATTACTCTATATTAGATATTGAGCAGTGATAGCCGAATGGTTGAAACTCGGCTTCTCAATCCACGGTCCGAGGTTTGAATCCCAGACACGCACCAATGATTTTTCTAAAATTATGTGCGTATTAGAAGTTAATTATCACTGCTTTACGGTGGAGGAAAACATCGTCAGGGAACCTACACACCTGAGAGTTCTTTAAAAAGTTCTCAAAGGTGTGTAAAGTCTACCAATTTACACTTGGCCAGCGCGGTGGACTATGGCCTGAAACTCTCTCAATCTGAGAGAGGACCCGTTCCCAGCTATGAGACAATAATGGGTTGAAGTTTCTCGATATAAAATACTGTATCTTTCCGCGAAAGTTCTATCCAAACCGGGTCAGTACAAAATGAGACACACATACAAATATATAAATGAAAAGATTTTCGGTATCGTGCCAATTTCATACAAAGTAACATTCAGTACTTGCCATTGACAATAAATCTTATATTTGCATAAATATTTATTAATGAATTATTCATTCATCTTCCACGTGTAAAATGTAAATGGATGTAGTGTGGATGTACATGGTACAATCTATTTATGTTAAGTATACCTCAGTGATTAATTGCGCTGCTGTATTTGTACAATGTTGCAAATTGAAATGATTCCACGTGTTCCACTGGGCCACTCAAACTCGAGCGCGCACGACACCATTGTCTTTGAGTATAATAAAGTAGAGACAGGTACTCACAACATTTGGGCTTTTATTTCCATGAAAATTGTCAAAAAATTGATGAGAAAAGCTTGAAGTGAAACGTAGTAATTTAGATAATTTATTACTCAGTTTTTTACTATCTACTTATTTAAATTTTGATATCAAAATTTTAAATGACCACAAAGATGCTGAACTTATTACTTACAGTCATTAGGACTTTTAGTCCTACAACCGTGTGAAATTAAATTTGATAAATATCAAATACTACTCCTCCTCATATTATTATAAGATAAATCTTAATTACCCGACTACGTCAGAAGGAGGGTAATGTAAACGGCTTGACGGATTGTGACATATGACATATCATTAGAATCGTCTCAGCTTGCAGATTGGCAAAGGCTATATATTTTTTTTAAAAAGGACGCCTGGAAATAGAGGAAAAATGGTAGAGGTGGGACGATTTTTTTACTATTACGACAATATGGGTATCAAATGAAAGCTAGTAAATGGACCAATCTGAAAACATATATTAAAATACTTTGATGACTATTTTAACAAAAACTCATACAAGCGTTAAATTAAATATATATCATTATGAACATTTCGTTTTCGAACCGAAACAACAACGACAAGCGGAGCGGTCACCATACGGTCTAACACGCGTGGGTGGGTCCCGGGTTCGATCTCCGGCCAGGCAGAAATCTGAATGATGAGTTTAGATTTCTATTCTGGGTCTAGGTGTTTGTTTATTCGTCTTTATGTGTCCATGGCACCCACGACATAGGAGAAAATCCTGGTGTGGGGCTATGAGTGTAGAACGCGTGTTTTAAGCAGTTGGGTTTGTTGTTTTAATGTTTTTAACGATTTTACTATTTTACCAAAATGTTTTGGATATCTGAAAGTGGTGTGTTCAGAAAAACACTGCTGAACTAGACTCACGCGAAGACTGCGTGGCGCGGCGTAGTCACCGCATGCTACGTAAGACCACCCATACAATAGCGACGAAGGAATATAATATGACATATGTATTCAAGTATACTTCATTTAATTGGAGTAGCGAACGAAATTGGCGTCCTGATAGTAATGTGACTGTCGTCCGTGGATATCTGTAATGAATTGTAATTAGGATTGCCAGCCAGAACTTTGGTAGGTGGTAGAACCAGTGTAGTTCGATAGGGGAAGTACCACCGCCACGCCACACCTATTTCTAGCGTGAAGCAGTTCTTGCGTTTCATTGGAAGAAGAATAAAAAAAGCGAATCATTGAGGTTGGCTGTAGATGCTTTAAAATTCTAAGAACTTTGGTTGACACTGCTGTTATAAGTCCTCAGAGATAGCAAAGTATTCGTGGCCTTTGTAACTAATAACAATGCTCATAGGCGGCAAACACTGTTTACCATTAGTTTGACTGTATACTGCTCCTTTGTTATATAAATTATAAAGCAAATAAAACATAAAGCAAAACCTAAACATTTTACAATTGAAAAAGAGGAATTTATGTTTATTTATATTTTAAAATAACACCGTGTTTGGCGAGATTGTGTACATACAGTATCACGTGTAACTGCGCGGGCGCAGGTAAACACACTCATAGGTGATAAAATCAAAACGAGCAAAAAGTCGATAACATGCCTCGTTGATGTACTTACGATAACTTAAAATGTAGTTTACATATAAAGAAGTAATGTGTTAAACCTTGCCGGTATTGTGGCGTTTTGACAAAATTAAGATAGAACATATATGGTTTGACTGAGGAGATACTAAAGCATTCCATTCCATGGGTGTCCATGGCCGCCCATGGCTAGTGGTCTTACGTGGTCGGCAAAATGTGCGCTTCAGAACTTAGCGCTCCTGTCACTAGCCCTTTAGGCCAGTCCCTAACTAGGATGCTGCGTGTTAGCCACTAAACTGTATACGTTACTACTAGTCAGCAGCAGAGCGACATGGTTTCGCTCTAGGACTTCCAGAAATGTTGCGAGAGATTTGTGGCTAGTAGCGGGACATAAAATCACATCTGTGTGTGGAATTCACCGAGGCAGAAGTAAAACTAAATAATAATGAACATAAAATAGTTCTTGTAATAAAATATGTCTAGGCAGTGATAGCATAATGGTTGAAACTCGGCCTCTTAATCGAGGGTCCGAGGTTCAAATCCCAGGCACCACTAATTTTCCTAAATTATATGCGTATTAGAAATTAATTATCACTGCTTTTTCGGTATGTGGAAATCATAGTGAGGTAACCTACATACACGTTTTCTAAAAATAATCAAAACTTTATTTACCGTTAAGTTCAAACAGTAAACTTTCTTCTTTATTTATTTTCAATAGACAAGTAGATAGGAATGAATAATATCTAGTGTACAGTTAAAGACTTTTAACAAACAACAATATCATTTACTATTCTGACTTAAAACTACTACAATTAGCTTGTGTAAATTTCGTAAGCAACATAAAACAAAACATTAAATACCACCGTGGCGTAAATATACACTTACAGACTGAACTTGCCTATCATTCGTCGGGTCGGGATATCGAACCCCAGTTGAATGACAAAAATAAACATATAAGCTTTTGTGCAGTTTTTATCAAGTTAAATATGACGTGTAACAGAAAAATGTGATGCGTTACAGAAAAACGTGACGGCAAATTTCTCTCATACGTCAATAAAGAAGTTTCACTTCAAAAATTTGAGCATTCCCAAACTTCAATTGAACTTGATAAATGTTTTACTTCGCAATCTCCAAACATATTTTACACATTTTAGTGAATATTTGTGTGTGCAAATGGTTGGTTTCAGTGCAAAAGACTGAATGATGTTGGATCCAACTGATCGTGATATTGTGTTCGTTTAAAAATATATCAGTAGTTTTGGGATAAATGTTTTCCCACTATAAAAAATCACAACAATCATACTATAAGTAGAAACACAGTAATGACGTAAATATTAATTTTGGATTTAATTATTTATTAACAATTGCTCGAATAGGCTTTTGTTTTGGAAGGAAACAATAAGAAACGTCTAATGAGACTGTCGCAAACAAAAGTGGGCTGAAGTCGGAATAACTGAGGAATTTAATAAATTCCTCGAAGAATTTACGGGCAATAATGACCATTCACTCGTTCCTTGTATTTTGTTCCACAATGCGCCACTTAGGTACACCAGCGTGATAAAAATGTTAATTAACTAAAAATTCGGTTAATATTTTTAAGCGGGATAATTTATTAATTTGAAAGTAACAAAAAGCTTTTTAAGCTCTTTTTTTGCATGATACCAATATTTGTTACTATTTTCTTATAGAATTAAAATCTTGACGAAATCCGACCAGTCGTTTCCCAGGCTATAAAGATGGAAATAAATAATTTAAATACGTGAGAGCTTAAAAATAAGTTGTTATTTTAGTCTATAAACACAATTAAAACAAAGAAAAATGAAAAAACAAAAGAAAGAAAGAAATATTTCATTACTTACTCATCCACTAAACATAGTGACAGACATCAGCATTATCCTTAAGAATAATAATTAACAAGATAATGCGGCGTCAAATAATTTTCTTATTAAGATTCACTTAGATATTTTTTTCTCAGAATGACTCCGGTCACCTCACAAAGACGATTGACTAGTGCAAAGTTGAATAAACCCCAAATTCATTAGTATTTTTTCGTGGCACAGAATATAAAGGCGGGGGATGGAGCCTAATTCCTCCTTTGACAGTGTCGCCAGCAATTACAGCGCTCAATTTGGCCTACTCCGGACCCCACACAAAGGAAAATGGAAATTTTCATCCTCATAATTTTTCCATCCTTATAATTTTCCGCAACAATTTTCCTTTCATTGTCTCGATATACCAGATGTTTTCATCAATATTTTTTTTTGATTTCAGAATAATGGGAGTCTGATTGGCACGCTGCCGGACGCCATATTTTGAATCGAATCAAGTTTAATTATGCGTTGATTACCTACTGTTGATAATATAGAGCCTTTTGTTGTGCACGTAATAAGTTTTAATTCAAGTATATTGTATTTTCGTAACTCGAGTATTATAGCGGTAGGAGAATAATTTATTTAAAAGTTTGCATAATGCCGAGAAATAATATAAATACATATAAGTAAGTTATAGGTTCCCTACTTTAAATACAACTCTCCAGGTGTAGTCTTGTATTGTTCTTATTTTATTTTTACCACCACACTAAGATTTTGTGCATTGATATTTTTATACGGAGTTATCTCTGAAACTACTGAACTCATTTTAATCTTTTTTTCACAACTGAAAGGCTTTTTCACTTTTTAGTATTATATTTCTTTTATCTATTAAGTTACCGTCAATGGCCACGAGCTGATATCAGCGCTGCAGTTTGCGAAGGCCTGACCTCCAATAAAAAGGCCTCTAAGGTTTACGACGCCTATCAGCTACGGGCGATCCCGGACTTCCGGGAGTCGGTATCAGGCCCGATGATATCTGTTCGTTATTTTTACGACCAACGCTCCCTCGGGCCGGAATATGAGACGCTTAGTATACAAACTTCGCCCACGACGCTACAACCCCATCGAAAATCGAAAACGTTTTTCAATTTTTATACATATCACGTATGCCTAAATAAATAGAAATTCTCTTAAGGTAGCATTAATCACACAAATAATATTATGGAACATTTTATCCATTCGGATAGTCGCCTAAAAGTGGAATGATGTAGAGTCAACGTACTTTTAAAATAATTATGGAACTTAAAGCCTACATTTTGTTGCTAAGGTCATTAAATATGTTTCATAGGTGATATTTAAAAGGCTACACGTTTACTACATAATAATTAAGAATTATGCATAGTATTTAATAAACTACAAAATATCTAATAAAATTAAATGGATCCATTTACTTTTGTGATAATTCGGTAGGTGATTATGAAATTACTGAAAGATGTTAAATATTTTTTTTCAAAAAGTAGCTCATTTTACGTAGTTACGTATTGTAGAAACGGGAACGGAAAGTTTTTCCAAATTCATAGGAAGTCATTCGGAATTTATGACCCATAAGAGCGTAAATGACAATGCGAATCGTTTCCTTCTACTGTAATAAAGAGTGCAAAGAAATGTTTTAGAAAGTGGTTGAACCCTCCGTGGTTCGTTATGGGTGCGTTACCTATTTCTGCTTAATGACTGCCTTGTTAACCGTGGTTATGTTCAGATTATGGATGTAGTAAGGATGATACATTTATACGATAGATTTGAACTTACAAAGGTTTTTAGCGTGTAGCAGTTCTTTCGATTAGGTGAAAGGGTTACCGGCTCACTCCTCGACCATCAGTCCTCGGGAGCAGCAACGCAATTGTGGTTGATTTAGGGTAGAATCGTTGTTCTTAACTAAGTTACTTACAGATGTGCATGGGTGGCAGTGACCACTAACTATCATGGATGATTTTACCTGGATTGCATGTTCATTTGCATGTTGTCGAAAAATATAGAAACAAAAAACCCGACTGCTTAAAAATATTTTTCTCATATATTTCATTTAACGCTTTATAAATATACGTTTTCGTCAAAATAGTCAAGTAAAAG
>MOOZ01001346.1:1269791-1281847 GCA_002930495.1 Cecropterus lyciades | reverse complement strand
CGGATCACTTGCCATCAGGTGAACTGCATGTTCGTGTGCCATTTAAAACAGTTAAAAAACAAAAAATTAAGATACTCGGGTAGGTCGTAAGTGGTCTCTTACCACTTCAACTAAAGTCCTCTCATCTTTAAATATAGATATCATAAAACAAAGGAGTCTAAATCCTTATTCAACTATAAACATAGCACTTTGAGTAACAACAGGCTTTGTAGGCACAAGATATAAAAAGATAAAGAAATATCATTGTAATTATAAAGCAAACAGTGAAAAGATAGCTTACTCGTGCCGGCTATTTCAATGTAATATTATATCTACCGACAAAATAGAGTAAGTACATACACGATGATTAATTAAGGTAATAAAAAATATTTGTAGCCCCTTAAAACAACATTTGCACATAGATAAAACTTATAATGTGCCTTTAGGTCTTACCTAAGATCGACCACAGTTGCGTTGCTGCCTCTGAGAACTAAGTTGCAATACTTCGGAGAAGTATATCTCCCTTACTTTACCCTTCAGGCCAGAACTTAGCAGTGTTAAACATGGTATTATGAAATGGAGATAGATATGGCGATGTATGTATATCTTCGGTGTGAAATGTGTGCTATGAGTGTGAAAGCGTTTATGTTTACGTTTATGTTTTATGTTTATCTTAGCAGCAAAACTCAGCTGCCTATCTTCTGAATCATCCAACAATGAAAGGATGATCCATAATATCCAAAGAAGGAAATAAAGTTATGCTATGCTTGATGTATATTAGGTACTTACAGTAATAATGTACAAATATAGGAAGGATGTATTGTATATATACAAGTTACGGGCCTAACATCATAATAAACTGAAGTAGTCATACACGTCGTGTGATTTCTAGACAGATTAGAAAATAGACTATAGGAGAAACTTTTTTTTATCAGATTGAAGCACGAACAACAGACAAATACAACAGACAACACAAGAAACGAGCATGCAGTCCACCTGATGGTAAGTGTCGACTGTCGCCTATGGACATCTGTAAGAAACTTCATATAAAACAGGGTTCTATTTGAAGTCGATCACAGAAGCATTGCTACTCCTGAGAACTAAAATGGTCGCCTCATAATTATATAAGTGAGCCGTCATAGCTACTTCACATATTTGGGATCATATTACATAAGTACAACAATTATAGACAATAACAAATTACATAAAACCTAATGGTGTATAGTACGTAACTAATGAATCATATTTCCATAAACGTCTTCCAACTCCAGTATATCGATCACAAGAGCTCGCTCGTTACAAAGTAGAACAAATTTAGAAGCGACCGACACGAAGAACAAAATGAAACTTTCATTAATTACGCCGAGACACCGATGGACCGGAGACAAAACGCAAAGCGATTAATCAACATTAATGAACTGACAACACTTCATTTTTATTAATAATCTCCCGCTAAAAGTCCGTTACGTCGAACGAGTTGAGCTTAGAGCTTCATTGTGCGCTTTGTGGATTAGATACACCTTTTTTTAAACGGAAGCCGATTATTAATCAACGGCTAAAATCGTATCATATTTCATTTCTGTTGATACCTATTTCTGTTTCAACATAACAGCTTCCTCATATTCGATTGGATGCACTAATATCTCAAATTGTCAATTTATTTAAATATTGGGTATGTGCCTTTACTACTTCCTTATTATCTGTTGTATTCGAAAATGTTCAAAAGCTTCACTTTTTCCATGTACACAAGCAGAGACATACATGTAAAATTACAAAAGGAAATCCCGAGCCTTTACAAACCCGAGGGCCTAATTAGCGGAACGCAATCGTGACACTGTTAACGTGTGTTTGACTTAGACTTTAATGAGTCAACGAGCTGCTTTGAAAGAGATGTGCACTGGAGAAGACTGCACGACGTGTTTACGACACGACCACGATATATCGTGAGTTTTCGATCCCCTATAATATCGTTAAATCATTAAACATGAATCATAAAACACTTAGAGACCAAACCATGAATATATTTAATCTCTTTTGGAACGACCTAAGGACCTAAGTACCCAAAAAAAAAATTCCACTTGTGTTTTCTGATACACCATTCCCACCATTTGCAATTCAAGTACAAGAATTTAATGATGCTTATGAAATTCCATGCTTACATGAAAAGTAATAAAAAGATCATAATTACGGATCTCGGTACAAGTGACGCTAGGAGTATCTCAAGGGCGTTAATTAGGACCATTTCTTTTCCACCACATTTTTATGTTATAAAAGTGAACTTGTACACAGTCTACCGTGTAACTAGTCTGCATGGTAATTATTTAAGTCGAGAACAATAAAAATACTCATAAAACAATTTACATACATTATGCTTTCATTAAAATTTTAAAGCGATACAATACAACGGTGAAAACTGCATCAAACCGGTTCTGATGTAAATGAGTACTGATAAACTATTAAACTGCCTGAGTAACTTCCAACTTAAAGTTCTTGTAATAGAGTTCAAATTTAATTCTTGAAGTGTTTTTGTAGATTCTCGATAAGCATTGATGGATGAAGTTGTTTTTTAAGATAGGAGTCATTGTTTTTTTTTTATTTTGATTCAGTTTATCATTACGACCACGCGAACAGAGGCTGATTGGAGTGATTAGCCGGCAAGTTAGTGTAGGGCGTGTTCGTATCTACGGCAACATTTAGATTCACCGATAATTTACTTCTAGAACATGAAATTTTCGGTAGGGAAAGTCACTTTTACCAGTTTATTTGTCTTGTCATTGTATAACATGTCTTGTTAAATTAAATTTGCAGTTTTATCAATTTAATCTACAAGTGTAGTTATTATGGATGCTTTGTAATGTTTATAATGTTGGATAACATGTATGTTTTAGGGTTTCCATAGATGCTATAGTCGAACGATATGGATAAGTTTTATTAAAATTGCTCTAGTGTAGGATTAAGTTTCATTATACATTGTCCTCTCAAAGAACTTAAACTTTTTATGGGAATTCAAATTGAACCAAATTCCATAAAAAGTGTAGCAACTAAGTATTGTTGCTAAGTAACTATCATTGTTTACATCGCCTGGAACTTATCACGCGATGATGATAACACAAAATCAGCGGGCAATAGCTAGATAAGAACGACTACAGATAACGCTGAAGAAATATAATTTGTTAAGAACGTCCGATTACCCGTCATATATATAAACATACTACTCATATAATTTAGTAAAGCAAACCTGCTGTTTCTCTGAAATAACTTTCTAATAGTGAAATTAGAATCGGTCCAGGTGATATTAGAAATTGGATATAAATAATACGACCTTTGTGATCTCTCTGAGATGACCTTTGTGTATGGCTTGATCACAGTACTACCGGACTCCGGAAACCTTTATCTTCCGACTTCACTTTCGACCGTCAACCAATAGTGTTGACGACTGGCGTCGCGGAGCGGTCACCATACCGGTTTGACACGCAGTGAGCTCCGGGTTGGATCCCAGGCCAGACAGAAATCTGAATGATGGGTTTAGATTTCAATTCTGAGAGTTTATGTATTTGAATTTGTATGAGTCCATGGCACCCACGATTTAGAAGAAAAGTGGGGCTAGTAGTGTAGAAGCGTTATAGTATTTTAATCGTATTGAAGTTTTTCATGTCCAAAACTGCATTGTAACCACAATTTAAAAGTAAATGTTATAATTAATATAGAAAGCTTATGTATTATTAAGCGAATATGAAAAAAAACGTAAATGTACACTTTAGTAAATGTCACATTTTTGACAGAAATGTTACAAAACAGCCTGACATTTAAACAATTAGTATAATGGACTCGCCAGCGTATTCATAAATTTGTTGGAAGACCATAACAGTCAATAAAATGTATATAATTTATACGTTATGCCAGTGTTATCATATAAATGATAATTATTTTATGTCGTTGAGGATTAGGTAAGAACGATAGAACGGTATCTATGTATATACAATATTATTAATAGATATCAATGTTTGAAATACGTAAGTTTTTTGGTTTGGTTCGTTATTTGGTTTGTGACACTATTTGACTATTTTCATAAAATTTAAGTGGCAAACGATTATGTAGTCCACCAGATGGTAAGTGGACACTGTCACTCATGGACATCCTTAAGAAATTTCGTATTTGAAGTCAAAAGTACCCGTTGTTACTCCTGAGGATTAAGACGGTCTCCATATGAAAGAGAGCCGACAACCATATCCTTCCAACGAAATGTATGCACTTCTTCCTGCTAGAAATAACCGTGACGGTAGTTCCACCCCAGATGAACTTGCAAAGAGGTTGTGTACCTCATCGAATAGCAGATTAAAAAAGGGGTTCACATAAGTAGGAAATTAAATAATTAAGTGCAATTATTTGTATGTTTATCTGTATATGAAATGAAATGTCTTTATTTTATATATGGGTATGGGGGCACTTAGAAATTGTCGGTTACAATATTTTTTTACACTATTACGCGACCTCAACTGAGAAGATCCAGCAAGAAATTTAGCGGACTTATCTTTTTTATATAACACAAGTGTTATTTAATACTAATATGACAGTTCAATTTATATTACGTAGGTAATCATAATTAACATAAATAAATAATTATTAATTATGTAATAATCGATGCATATATTTAAAGTAGGTACTTAATCTAGTTTATAATAAAATATTCATAATTTTAATAATTTTGAAATAGAATTTCGAAACAGACCAACTGCTATTAGTTTTTTTATTTTCTTAAATATGTTAATGGCCAGAGAACTGGAGTTTTAACGAGCGGAGGTTGACGGCAGGATTTAACTAACAATAACGATATATCAAAATAGCAATAATAATAACAGTAACAATAACCATTCAAGTCAGATAATTTGGAAAGAAAGTTGTTCGGAAGTTAAGGAAAAGTTCGGAATAAGTTCATTTCGTATTGCATACAAATTAGATACAGGAAACAACTAAGTGTATTTAGAAGTAGGTAAAGTAACTAAAAATTACAGGTATATCGTTGAATCCCCGGACATGAAAAAGAGTAGGTAAATGCAACTATATTTATGTTCTATAATATTTATGTTCTGGTTTCAGAATATTATATTGCTATAACTTCAGTTTTTTTCAAATAAAGCCTTGATAGATTTTTGTAAAAACTAAAAAGCATCGGATTTTTGTTACTGACTACTTGTCTTTCTGTCTGTCTTTCAATTTATTTATTTTATTTATTGATTAAGACATACCAATTAAGTAGGTACATAAAACAACAATAAGAAAAAACAATTACATCTATGCACTTAAATTATAGGCTTGCACAAGATTTAACGAAACAAATATATCAAAATCACACGCGTTAACGTCCATACGCAAAAAAATAAAAAGACAATATCGAAGAATGAAAACCTTCTAAGTTCGTATCACACGGCGCTAACTACTAATATTTTTTTAAATTTACATACATATTAACAATGCTAATAATAAAAATTAACAAAAAATACTAGAAATTACTTAATGATATCGTGACCTTTCTCTTGAATTTTCCAATTGCGTCAGAAAATAGATCAATATCGACATTTTGAAAAACAGAGTTATAACACTTGATGACTCGGTTTAGCGGAGAATTTCCCAAGTACTTGGCTTTACTGCGTTGCGTACATAGAGGTTTGAAATAAGTTATTCTTGCGTTAACTCTGGGAATTGTGATATTTATTCTAGAAATAAGGAACGGACAGTCAATTCGTTCATTAAGTAATTTGTAGAGAAACAAAACCCTAAGAAAATTTATCACGCCTATTTTATAGCAAGCTGTTTATAATTGCATTCCCTATGTCAATTATTGTAAGGAGATTTGTCCACGCCAAAAGTAATTATTACAATTAGAAGAAGAATTACTACAAGTAGAAGAAATATATAATGTAAGGTATAATGTACATAGAGTATAACTTAAAAGATGATAAATCGTTTGTGGTTTGACTCCGAAAACACCACCACTATACCTAGATCTGTGTAATAATAACAGTGTTAAGCACTGCTGTGTTCTGGTATAAAGTGTGTGGTATAGTAATAAAAACATACTTATCCAAGGCGTTCCAGCGTAGTCATCAGGGGTAGCAACGCATCTGTGGCCATTTACTATCAAATGGACAGTATTTTTTTATTTTTGTTTTATCAGACCAAGGTAGCAAACAAGCATGCAGTTCACCTGATGGTAAGTGGTTACTGCCGCCCATGGACTCTCTAAGCAACTTCATATAGAACAGGGGTTCTATCTGAAGTCGATCACAGATGCGTTGCTCCGACGACTAAGATGGTCGTTTCAAATATAAGTGAGCCGACAACCACACCCTTCCACCGAAGCGCAAGAACTGCTTCACGCAGAAATAGGTGTGGCGGTGGCACCTCCCTGGCCGAACTATACTCCTTCTACCACTTTCCAAATCTTATTTAGTTTGCTGATTAATCTAACTTCCCCGGTCGAACTACACTGGTTCTACCACCTATACACCTACACCACCCCCTTGCAAATACGAATAAAAAAGTACCTACTCACAGAAATAATGTCCAACTGCGAACCAAATAAGCGATAATTCTTCTATGAAGATGTCACAAAAACACCAATTTCTATTTTCGGACGGTGCGCGAGCAAAAAATAAATGAAGGTAGTGCGTAGCTCGACAGCCATACTTTTTTTGGCCCCATATGTATCGTCTATCTCTTTTGCTTCCATTGTATATGAGTGTGATGGAATGATTTTTTTCCGGACGCCTTTTATGAGCCATAATTCGATGGGTCCATTCTACACTGTGTTTTATTTGAAGGGAAACGCTCATCTAATTATTATGGTGTATTTATACACCATATCGAATTAAGTGTGGCCATTTTGGAATAAATCGCTTTGTATAAATTTACTGTGTCCGTGGGTACGATAAGGGAATAAAATTTTATTGTTATGGGCTTTTTGAAAATTAATCTCTGTATATATCAAACGTTGAATAGAATGTGACGTTAAAACGTACATGTGTCTTTTTAATTGCATTCTTTTTAGATTATGTTCTAAGGATGAACATTTATGGGTAATATTTTACGGGAGCTTAATTATCTAAAGATCACAACGAGTGAACATTTGGATGTATTATTTTATAGAGTTTATTAAAAAAGTACAGACCGTTGAGAACATTATTCCAAATTCTAAGGCACATAGGTTTTTTTACTATGTACTCGTACGAGACTACGACTTGAATCAAAAAGTCACTGAATGCGAAAAATACCACATGAACTAAGTATTATATTACTGGAATACATTTAAACATAAATTTAAAGGATATATTTCGAAAACCTTAATCCGGCGAATCAAAACCAAATTTCAATTCAAGGTGAGGCATTGGTGTGTAAAAATAAACATGATAATAAAAATTCAAAGTTTGCCTTTTTAATATGCCGACTTATTATCGCAAAAACAGGCACAACAATGGAAATAATATATCTGGCAAAAAATATTGTTAATATTATTTCAACTTGGTAAATTTTGCAATAAACGTTTACCTAAATCTGCATGTTAATTGAACAAATTACGGGTATTTTAATTGTAAACAAAAACTGGTAAATTTTGTACTTAAGCTTATTTGTAAACTGTATTTCATTTGTAAACTTTGTTGTTGTAAATTATTTTGCTGTTGGTTGGCTTAAATAGAATCGATCAATCTCTGCCAATCGAAGTCCCAGGAGGAAACTATGTAGGAAAAAGAGATAGGAGGAAGGGATATGTAGAAGATGGACAGTAATATCTTCCTGTGAAACGATTTCATCCACTGAGGTTACCAACTCAAGTGCAGGTGCGGTGACGGTTTTTTTTACAGTATGGAAGTAGCAAACAAGTATGCAGCCCACCTGGTGGTAAGTGGCTACTGCCGCCCATGGACATCTGTAATCAACCCTAGGTAAGATCAAAGTCTCACCTAAGGTTAACCACAGATGCGTTGCTACCCCTGAGGACTAAGATGGAATGCCTCGGAAAAGTATGTCTTCCTCACCACACTTTTCAGACCAGAACATGACAGCGCATACGTAGGCAGAAATAAGTGTGGCGGTGGTGCTTCCGGAGTCGAACCACGAAGAGTTCTACCACGATTTTAGTGCAGTTCTATGTTCAAACGTGAGGATTTGACGTTTGAACACAAAGTTGGAGATGGAAATTATTTTTCTATTACCTGTATCAAAACGAACATCAGGCTTAAATTCGAACATCTTTTCGAAATAGGAGTACCTTCTCGTCCCGTCGAGTTTCGACTTATTTTGAATCTTTTATTTCTGTCCTCAATCTACCTTCTGGGTTCAGTCTTCCCAAAAGAAAAACCTGAATCCGCCAGTAGTATATCAGACATCTTTATCACAATTTTAAGGAAAAATAGAAATATGAGCATAGAATCATTAGTCCTACATATGACTAAAAATAATTGTTATAAACACGTGCGAGCTTGGAAGCTGTAAGAAACCTCACGTTACGTCACGGAACATGATCCAATCTTACGAAGCATTACACAACAAAAGAGTTATATAAATATTTCCTCACAAAAAACCTAAACCTGTTCCACAGCGCTTATTTTCAAGGGCACACGTACAAACATAAAAATCTATACACATCACCCATTTTAAATGTCCGTCTGTACGTTTGACAATAAATTTAACTACATCTATATTTTTTAATAATGTTGCCAGTTTTTACTATTGGATCTGCAGCTTAGCAGCATTGAAGATGCTGCGTATTGATTATTATAAGATAAGCCGCAAAGAATATTATACGATACACTTAATTATTTTATAAGAGACATGTCAACATAGCTCCGGCTTAACAGCGTATTTGTGAAAAAAATCAGAAAAGGCTCCTTTCCTCATTTAGTGTTTGGAATTCTCGGGTTGCAATGGCCATTAAAATACCAAAGCTTTGTATAATTGCGGTATTATTATTTATTACTCTTAATTTCAAATATGGAAGTGAGTATTTTTTATCAGATTGAAGTAGCAAACGAGCATACAGTCCACCTGATATCAAGTAATCACGGCCACCCATGAACATCTATAAGCAACTTCATATAGAAAAGAGGTTCTATATGAAGTCGATTACAGATGCATTGCTACTACCGAGGACTGAGATTTTCACCTTATATATAAGTGAGTCGGCAACCACACCTTTCCAACAAAACACAAGAAATAGGTGAGGCGGTGGTACCTCCCCGGTCGAACTACACTGGTTCTACCAGTTGTAAAATCGAATTGAAACATAAAAACAGCCGAAGGAATATAATATATAGCGCACGTTGAATAAGGAAATCCGAGGAATTATTACTAGCTTTTTAACTGAGATAATACCTAGTTGAGGTATTATAAATGTTACTACTGACCTTATTCTGTGTTTGTTTATTCGATATGGGATTTATATGAGCGCGGGCTATATTTTAAACTTTAATGTGAGTAGGTACTAATTTAGAGTCCGAGATGGGTTGTAATTCTTTAAATTAGCTACTGTTCAAGGTAAACAACAAGTCTGGCAGTTTCTCTGAACATAGTGGAAATATAGAAATAGTAACACAATAATGATGCCGTATATTTAGTAAAATTTGAAATTTAAAACGGTTGTTTAAATATTATGTACGCACAGACAGCGAGATAATTATGTTTCTAATATATTGTGACGAGCATGATTTGTAAGTGTAAAGTTAAATATATAGATTCAAATCCATACTACGTGTTTTCTAAAATTCTACAAAGCGTGTATACTGTTGTCGCTATTACAAAAAATACTGAAATTGAGAAAAAAGGGGGGAGACCCTTCTATTTTATCATTTTTACTTCAAAGCAATGTTAGTAGGAGTTTACCGACTCTTCTATTGAACCGGAATACATATACACTATTTATTTTTAACTAAACGTGTACTTTTATGGCTTATGACAACAATAATAGAAATAAAAATGAAAAACTTGATATAATTGGTGGTACGAAACGGTGATGTGCGAGTTCAACTCCTAGTACTTCCTCCTCCTGGACCATTATTATACAAAATTGGAGAACAAAGCGAACATGTGGATATGCCTATTAGTAATCGAATTGTAAACTTGATAGTAACGCACATTCTTCCGAACACTAACCGCTAAAGATTCTACATATAAGATTCTAATCTTGTCGCAAAACCTACTCTCCTATATTCCAAAATAGATTACGTCATCTACATATAAACTGAACCAGCAAAAAACTGATTGTATATGCTAAAAATCAAGCATCACTAATGATATTCAACAACGTTCAACATCGACTCGTTATAGCTAGATAAAAACACTTCCTAATTACATCCCATGAATATGTTTTTATGGTGGAGTGACGATACCCCACTTAACGTGTAATAATTATTTATATTACATCTAATAATATAACATTTTGTTATACCAGACCTTTTCCTCGTTGTAAACTACTCGGGAAAAAGGTACCTTACGAATATAATTTTTGAAGGTGGTAGAACTCTTTGTAGTTCGACCACACCTATTTCTGCACATTAACAGCAGTATTATGCGCTGTTATTGTGCAGCAGTTGTGGTCTGAAGGGTTGTGGTAAAGGAGACATACTTTTCCTAGGCATTCCATCTTAGTTCTCAGGTGTAACAACGCATCTGTGGCTAATCTTAGTATCTGATGTACCTACTACCATCTGTACATCTAAATGAGACTGAGTTGCAGACTTAGAGTTGGTGATAGTAACGTTACTATTCTTGAGGTCTAAGCTGAAACGCCCCGTGAAAGTATTTCTATGTTTAATCATAGCAGGAAGAGTTCTACTTTCTTCTAGATGTATGTGAATACATTTTTGCACTTATTATAGCATTGCTTATGTTAGGAGCTTACTTCAACGTACTCAGAAGTTTTGATTTATTCCCCAAATCAACGCAATGGTCATTAGCTTTACGTAACTACATCTATTGTTTTACGTGGGTAGAGTTAGATATCTATGGGTGGCACCATTTAAAAGCATTTGGAGTTGATGCTCACTTTCTTTCGCTAATTCTGTTACATAAACAGGAAAAATATAAATTATTTAATATTTATTTAAATTATATAATGTATAAGCAGGGAAGAGCATGCAGTGCATTTAACTGTCGCTTTGGACATCTGTCGTCCACCTCAGAAAAGAGACTTACTTGAGGTCGCTACAGATACGTGCTACCCTTGAGGGCTAAGTTGGAAGGCCTAGTATAATTGTATCTTCTTGGCCACACCCTTCAAACTGAAACACAGTAGCGCTTAAAACTGTTGTTATAACTTATAAGCCAGAAATACTTCGTACCGTTCTTTTCCACCTATTCTCATCGCTAAACAAAAATGACAATAGTACTCTGTAGTTCAACCCAACACAGAGCTGTACGTACCTGACACACCTCTGAATATATGCATTAATTAATCACTATGTATGAAAAAACTGTAGGCTCTGTCAGTTTTTATGACGGAAACGATTTGATATAAAACCATTGTAAAAAACAATGCAGCTTTTTGTATCGATAAGCTACCGATTGATATACCTATCTGATATATTCATCATTTCTGGGTTCTATTCTTTGCAAAACATTTTTATTATAATAGAATATTATGCACAGTGTTTGATATTTATCTAACAATACTATTGCTATGGATTATTATTGTAAAAGAGCTGCAAATTACAGTCCTTAATAGACGTATTTTTTTTAAAAATTCATTAAACTATTATAAAAAAATACATAGTTAATCGAAAAGGGGAGAAAAACATACTGCTTCAGTGATGAAATATGTTAAAATACTTGTTTTTAATAAGTTCGAATAACAATACAATCCGACTGATGATAAGTGGTCACTGCCGCCCATAGCGGATGTGTATGGGCGGCAGTGACCACTTATCATCAGTCGGATTGTATTGCTATTCATATAAAACAGTGGTAAAACCCCTGTTATATACCTGTTAATCACAGATGCGTTGCTACTCCTGTGAAGTCAGATGAATGCTTCGTAAGAAAGTGAGCCGGCAACCTCCCCCTTCCACCGGAACACAAGAACTACT
>MOOZ01001346.1:1252225-1268970 GCA_002930495.1 Cecropterus lyciades | reverse complement strand
GTGTCGTGGGTGCCATGGACACACAAAGACGAATTCACAAACACCCAGACCCAGAACAGAAATCTAAACTCATCATTCAGATGTCTGTCTGGCCGGGGATCGAACCCGGAACCCACTGCGTGGCAGACCAGTACTGTGACCGCTCCGCCACGTGGGTCGTCAAATTGTATTGCTATTCATATAAAACAGTGGTAAAACCCCTGTTTTATACCTGAAGTTAATCACAGATGCGTTGCTACTCCTGTGAACTCAGATGAATGCTTCGTAAGAAAGTGAGCCTGCAACCACACCCTTCCACCGGAACACAAGAACTGCTTCGCGCTGGAAAATTATCAGTGAAATACTTAGTTTTGATAGTACTTTCTGATTTTATTTATTCGTTCCCACCAGCAGCGCTTTATTATATATAATTTCTATTTTTATTTTTCATTATTGTTGAAGTTACTTGTTGTTTCTAAATTAACTTGTTTTTTTTTAATAGCATGGAAGTAGCAAACGAGTATGTAGCCCACCTGATGCCACCAGACTAAGACGGAATGCTTCGGAAAAGTATGTTTACCTTACCATACCCTCCAGACCAGAACAAAACAGCGCATAACGCTGCTGTTATTAGGCAGAAATAGGTGTGGCGGTGGTGCTTCCGGAGTTGAACCACAAAAAGCTCTACTACCTTCAAAACTTGTACTTAGTGATCTGGACGCACAGTACAATGATTGCCACGAGAGTTTATCTTATTCTTTCATTACTTTACGGTAACTAGAAATATAAGACAAGAAATGGGCCCCTTATCCCATAGATTGAAAAAACGATCAGCTGATTCTAACAAACAACGACACAATGGTTCTGTATAACAGAAAAACGGGTAACACGACACCCTTGCGAGGGTTTAAGGGATTTTGTGAGAAAGATGCCTTAAGGTTTTTATTATAAACCAATATGGGTTCCATAAAAAATTGTTTCCGAATGTCATGTACCTACGACCAGTGGGCTTTTGTCCCACATTTCAGCAATTTTGGGTTTAAGGAAGTGGGATACCACCTGTTGGTAAACGTGAAGAGGTTACGTTTACTTTTATCGGGGACTCTACCATATAAAGATATGTATTCATGATGTAAATATAGACTTTGGGAATACTAATGAGAGAGAGAATGAATACGCTAAATTGCCTACGGAATATATAGAATAGAATAGTAGTATAGAATAGTAAAGAATATGAAATATTTTCTTCATTATTTGTGAGCTATATTTTGAACAAATGTTTTTATTTCAATTAAAAAATTATAAAGGACTTGTCGCAACCAACTAGTTGGATTAGCCATCCTAGTCTCTGTACTAAATAACAATGTTACTTAGGTTCCCCAATGATATTCAGGCGTAACGTCTATTACAATATCTATTCAACTATTCATTATCCTTATTTTACCGACTATATAATAATAAACATACATGTATTAGCTTAGCCGCACGCTGGGCGATGCCAAGGCGAGGACTATATGTAGTTCACATCACATCAATATATTACTAAAAAATATATATTTTTCGTTAATACATGCAATCTTTTAAATTACATCTTATTTAATACATCAAAACTAATCTGTTGATGTATTTAATAGAATAAAGTACAACAATAAATTCATTAAATTCAGAAAACTACTTAAAACCTGCTTTTTGATATTCCTCACAGTTCAATTCCCTCCACTACACTGTTACAAAGGGACATTTCACTATCCCTTTCGGAATAGGGACAAACATACATTTTAATTCAATTATACATACAATTCCACTGGGGTGGGAACTGGAGTGGTCAGATGTTACCAGGGTCCTTGGACTGTAGGACCCTTCTCGTTAACGACTCTTGAAGTTTAAAATTACTTCAGAGTGCGTAGTGGTAGTCGGTTGCGGCTGCGACTCCATTATAACCTATTGGAAACGAAAATAATTTTGACATTTTTAAACCTAGTTTAACTCTTACTGATGATGTAATAAGTGTATTCACATTATATTATTATTTTTTCTCCATATGCATTAATAACCACACAATTCAAAATAAATTATTTTTGAGTTAATAACACAGTTTTATCTTTACCATATTATTTTATGATTGAAAGTGGGTGCTCTGCCTACACTGTGGTTAATGGCCTTTTAATCTTAAGTATTTTAACTTAATTCATTAAGAAGATAAAGACAAAAAGCATTGTTTAATGTTTACCTCGCTCGCTGTAAAATTTTCGTTTTAATGTTTAGTTACTATGCAAAGTTGTGTTATTATATTTATGCAAAGTAGCAATAATTGCCCCACATTAGGTTTTATTGTGTCGTGGGTGCTATGTATACACAATGATGAATACACAAACACACAGACTCATAACAGATAGCTGAATTATTATATTAACAGATAGCCCGAAAACCACCTATCAGACTGGTACAGTGATCGCTCTGCCACGCGCTAGGCTTTATAATTTTTTTTAACAATATATTTATGGTATTTTCAAATACTTTTCCATGTTACATACTTACTTATATTTTCTACTGGAATTTTAAAGAAGACATATTAATCATGCTATTCCAACATAATGTGATAATAGATATTAAATTTAATTTAAATTCAAAGTGTTACTAATATAGGCAAATAATAAATATATACTAAGTAGACTTTTTTTAATCTCACGAAAATATTGATTACTTTGATATCATAACGAACATTGAGGACATAGTGACTATACATGACGCATGCTGCAACCGCAAGCCGCAACCCTAACAAGTAAAGCATGCCGCTTGCGGCTGCGGCATTCGTCATCTTATTTTTTTATATTAAAATACTGAATCATAAGTCATATGAATAGTTAGAGTTTCTATTTCTATTTGAAGCACCACTTAAACAATGGTTTAAAATCTATGAATTCAGTGGGAGTAACAATGACTGTCTGTCAATTAGTTTATATTTAAATAATTATAAATGCTAGTACTTCTTTTTGTCCATTAGTGGGCATAGAGTGGGCTATTAAGTCAAGAACTATTGAATCGATTTCTATAAACATTCACTAATGTGTAGTTCCCTATCATCTATTTTATTTTTTTATTGAAAGAAATGTATGTACTAACTTTTTATGGTATGGCATTGTTATAAATATATTACAATGTCAATATATTTGTGGCTATAATATTATAGTTTATGGCTATTTGCTCATGGTTGCCTCGCATTATATTTAAATTTACAAATCTTCAAGCTACCTCTCTAAAATCTTGTACAAATCCAGTTAAATCGATTAATAATTTATAGGCTAGTCTTTAGGATACTTAATAATGTTAACAATGATCTTAGGTTTTATATTTTTATAACCTGTATGTTATATAATGTGTATTTTAATATTACATACTGTAAATTTTAACACTAATATGTCATTTTCTACACTCATAACATTCTACTTAACCTGCGCCTTAACTCTGCGTATATAGCATGCCACGAACACACAAAGGCTATAAAACAAATAATTTAAATATTTAACTAGCCCGGCTGTTTACCAATTCACACTCGCCCAGCTGGTGGACTACGGCCTAAAACTCTCTCGTCCTGAGAGAAGATCTGTGCCCAGGAGTGGGACAATAATGGGTTAACGATAAACTGGCCCGACATCGAACTAAGATAAATCGTAAATAAAGATCAAGATTGAACTTAGTATTAAAAACGCGTATTAACAAATTAAGAGCAACTTAATCTATCAATGGAAGTGTTTAAGGCTTGGTCCGGACTAAAGCATCGCCCGCTGGGAGCGTATAAATATCCCGCTGCAATCATGGCCCGACTCAATTTCCTTTTATGGCTCGTAAAACTAGGAATCCTTCACACTGTTGTGTATCGCAAGTTATACGTAATGCAATTGCAGATAAAATCAATAAAATATTTGTTAGCTCATAAACACGCTTATTTATTAAGTCAAGTAGCACAAGTTCACCTAAGTTACCTGACTTTACTGCTAAATATGGTCTGTGACTACCTATAAATATTAAATTATAATAGAATTAAGATTTAAATTACAATAAAGGTTATAGATTATCGCGAAGTATGCCTTCAACTTTTATTATTTATTGAAATTATTAGTGCATCTTAAATCCTTTTGTAGAACGATTTCAAACTTGTAACAGGAGGACATCAATGCTCCACATATTTAGAATACTTATACGAATATAAGGGATACCAGTCCTGAGTGTACCAGGATTGGTATCCCACTTAAGTTCGAATGATGATCAGTTGTAACATCGCAAAGTAAGTGAATGCCCAAGTTTCTTGCGTTCCTAACAACGCTCTGCAAACAACGAGTAATACACACTACCTTAACATTGTTTTTTAAGGCAACAAATGGCGAAGGTTTTAGCTACGTTTACACTGTGTTCAGTTTTAACTTAGGTTCCAGTATTCTCTAAGAAAAACGAACACAAACGAACAGTGCAAGCAATCGCTACGGTGTAAGTTACAGCCGATCGTTTTTACGTCACGCAGTGCTTCCAGCACATTTCACGTCCGCCTAATTACCGATTTGCTGTAACAATTCATTTGCTGTTTTTGTATCCTCTTTTTATGACAACAGTTCTTATAGCGTGGAATTTTGTTATCAATGGCTTTCCTGGTTATAAAGCGTTACTTTTCTTCCTAAAGACTGCAGTAATTCTTTAGTTTTGACGAGAATTGACATTACCGGTAGACCGTTTTTAGCACTGTAACAGCAGCGTTGTTCGAATGAGTATGGTTTCATTGCCATCACTTTTTCTGGCGTGAAACAGTTCTTGCGTTTTGATGGAACGGTGTGAATGTCGGCTGACTTTCGCAAGAATCAACCTTTACATTGAATCCATGTTGGTTGCAGTTATCCATGGGCCACAGTGACCACTCACCATAAGATGGACTTCATGTTCAGTTCACTTCAATCATATAAATTAACATGTCATAAAGCTCGCAATAGGGCGTACACACCAGTATAAGATATTTCAACTTTATCTTAAGGAAAAGTAAAACATTAGTAATGGAGGTCAGAATCCCTCGGGAACACTTCTATTATCCATCACGGCAAAGGTAATCCTAGTGGGATTCTAAAGCAGAAAGTAATTTTGCTTAAATATTAATATGCCTACATATATTTAATTATTTATAGCTATTCAATTAAACTAAATGTTTTCACATAATTACTACCTGTGCAGGCAGTTTCCATATAAAATGTTAAGTAGAAAACAAATTAGGGCTCTATTTTGTTACTTCAAATGTTACCTACATTTGAATACACTTTGACATTACATGCAATCCATTATTACTATTTTAAATATTAACAAAGGCCCGACCCAACGCACTGACACATTTAAATGTCTCTAGCTAGTTACTATGTAACTTGATGGCTCGACTGACAACCCCCAAAGATAGGGAGTTACTCTCTAAGGGAAACACTTCCTTACGAGAAAACAAACTTAGTGTACCGCCGAGAAAATAACTCCACGTCCTTATTTTTTATGAATAAGGGTCAATTTTGCGTGAAAAAGGCTTTATAAGTGTTGAAGTGAGCATTGTTTTCCGGCACGCAATCTTACGCCCAATGTCATTTTATCGTCATAATGTAGATTGAGTGCGAGCGAGAGGGCTAGAGTGAGACGGATGCTTGATGAAATTCATGAAGTTATATTTGCTCCATGTAAGGGTCTTTACGACTGAGAGATGCTACTATTTTTATAGTTATTAACCCCGTGCCAATAACGTGGATTCGCTTTATGGGTTAGTTAGGAGCTTACTGGTGATATTTGGTGCCTAAGGGTGGAACTAACCATGTTTACTGGATTATTTTCAGCATCTGTTTGTTTGTTGTGTACCGGTACTAGTTTGGTAAGACAGCCATTACCTGAAGCGTTTCTATTTAGTAACAAGAATACCCTCAGAGCTCAAGTTGGTGGTTATTTAGTTAAAACACAGTAATACCTATAACTTCACTGGCTTTCATACGTGGTGACCATGTTAGTCCTTGGGAATAGCAACTCATCTGTGATTGACTTCAGATAGAACTTCTTGTTCTGTATGAAGTTGCTGACAGGTGTCCATGGACGGCAGGGGTCACTTACCATCAGGTGGACTATATGCTCGTTTGCTACTTAAGTCTTTTTTCTTTGTTACAGTTCCCATCTGGTAATTGCGGTCCAACTACTTTGATACTTTAAATTTTGTAAAAAAATATGAGACCTTGATAGACCTGAAGTGTTCAAGGTTAAAAATGTAGATTTTTATTAATATATCGAGTTCATTATACAATTGTTATAAATAATGTCTGCTTATTTTTATGATAAATTATTTTTAAAAATATGTTTTCGTACAAAATTTTATACATAACCCAAAAATATATTCATAGATCATTATATAACGACATTGAATCATATGGAAAAAGGCCAAAAATATGTTTGGGAAGACATAATTTAATTCAGTTATGATTGCGTATTTGCTCAGCCGTGTCGGTATATTTTGGCAATCGGAGGAATACATAATAATAATATTTTATCAGTTAGTTAGCTGTGACACCCGGCTTTACGCGACATTACACCGTCAAATGTATTGCGACGTAATCTGAACGTTATTACCCAGCGGCTCTCAACCTTTATTATGTTTAATACTTTTTCGCAGAGTACATTCTAACTAATCTCAGAGTCCTATACTTGGGCTTCTTTGAAATTATAAGAGTCAAGATAATTTAAATCCAAGCTTTTACTTAAATCTTACAAAGAGAAGAAAACAGTAATTTCTCTGGTGTTGCAAGTGTGATTGAGACTAATTTTGTTCAGGTAGCCTTTATCGCGAAGCTTAATTATAAAACAATAATAAATTTCCTATTCAGCAAATCCTTTGATATTATTTTTTGACACAGAACTAATCACAACTTAAAAATAGTCAGTCACTTGTATTTCCTGAGATATTTGATATCTGTATGTGAAAGTTTAATCACAATTAGCTCTAGTACTAGTACTAGTGACAATAGTAGATAATTTTATCAACCTTTATTATCACCTATACAAACATGAAGACAGATTGTGTAACTGGACATCAAGCTTCAACGTTAGCCGCAGACTTGCATAACAAATATAATTGTTTTTATACTTTTAGCACCTCTGTACTTTCCAAAACCCGCGATTCGTTTTTAACGATTCGGTGTGACATAAAATTGAATATGCGCGCCGCGGGCGGTAGATTAGGGGGTGAAATATTGGGGAGGGCTGATAGAGAGTGCTTAAACACAGTGTGTGCGTCGCTGTGATTGGGCCGCTCTAACGAGTTCACTTTGTTGTAATGAAGTGGTTACGTGCATATTTTAAAATTGGTAGAACTGTTTTTTGGATATCACGATACCAATTTCATGCATATTTTTGGCGCAACCTCTTCTACATATGACTATAGATTTGTCAATAATTTCTGGCTTATAACAGCGATGTTAAGTTCAGATGTGGTATTATTTCGTAAAAAAAAGATAAATATACGATCAAATAAGCATGTACTTCTGATGGTAAGGGTAGGTATAAGGTAATCATTGTTGGAGGGCAGTTGAAGTAAACCCCCAATAAAATGAAGTATCGTAAGATAGGCAACAGATGCGTTGCTTTCAGTGACTAACTTGGATCGCTTCCTATTAATGTCTGTATGACTACATCCTCTAACCAGAAAACGGGACTAACCTACATGACTACTACTAAATTACATGATAAAAATCTATGTAACAGTGGTATTTCAATAAGCCAAATAAAGAGTTCTCCGATCAAGAATTGCGGCGGAAACAAAGATGAGTTCTAGCAGCTTTAAAATAATTTTATTTCTTTTTTTTTATTACATTGAAATAGCAAACGAGCATGCAGTACACCTGATGGTAAGTAGTTACTGCCGCCCATGGACATCTGTAAGTAACTTTAGATATAGAACAGGGGTTCTATCTGAAGTCGTTCACACATGCATTGCTACTGTCGAGGACTGAGATGGTCGCCTCATATAAGTGTGCCGGCAACCACATCCTTCCAACGAAACGCGAGAACTGCTTCATGGTAGAAATAGGTGTGGCGGTGGTACTTCCCCGGTCGAGCTACTGGTTCTACGTACTGGTCTACCACCTACAAATACCTACCTACCTATAGCATTCCATATACGGTATACGAAATATTTAAGCGAAGTATCAGTAATTCTATAAACAGCCGTGGCCACCCCACCCCACGGTGTTTACGCCGGCTCGGATTACTCTCTTTGTTAGCAAATCCCATGGTGTTAATCACCATATTTTATTTTTACTTTTCTCCCGTTACGTAGTTTTTAATAAAAATATACGCACCTCTGTGTCATATAAATTAATAATAACCGTCTAGGGTTTAATTATTGCATAAAATATTCGTATCGCACCATAATTAGTGAGTTATTGTGATTTATTTTAATGGGATTTTCAATTATAATACCATGCTAATAGGTGTGAGAATTTGTATGAACGAACGTAGGTTTTGTTTTATGATAGATAGGTAACAAACGTTCGCAGTTCATCTGTTGGTAAGTGGCCACCCAGATAAGATTAGTCTTACCTAAGATCTACCAAAGATTTGTTTCTACCTCTGAGGGCTAAGATAGAATTCCTCGAATAAGTGTCGATCTTAAAAATACGCTCAAGCCGCAACTCGTCAACACGTAATACTGCTGTTATTGGGTAGAAAAAGGTGTGATGGTGGTGTCGATCCATTAAAGGTCACCGAAATCACTTACCTGAGTACCGCTAACTATGTAAATTAATATGTAACATACGTTAGCTTATAACGCAATCCTTATTTGTTTTATTATATTAGAATAGTTCCATCAAACATTCATCATGGATTGTGCTACACGTTTCCCATTTAAGCAAACGTAATAACGTAATCTAATTAATTATCTATCCAAGTTAGATTAATCAGCAACTAAATAAGATTTGGAAGTGGTAAAAGGAGTATGGTTTGACCAGGGAGGACCAGGCGATGGTACGCCAAACCAATTACTAGCGTGAAGCAGCTCCTGCGTTTTCATGCAAGGGTGTAATTGCTGGCTCACTTTTATATGAGGCGACCACCTCAGTGCATAGAAGTAGCAATGCATGCATGATTGACTTCAGGTGGAACCCCTGATCTGTATGAAGTTGAACAAAGATGTCCATGGGCGGCTTCCTCGTTTGCTCCTTCAATGGTACAAAAAGATTGGTAATATACGAATTAAACGTTATTTCAAAATTGTTCGTACTCCTACCTATAATACGTATAAATTAAGTTTTAAATTTGTATACATGTCGCATACGAAGAATCCTGCATGTGGCCATGGTGTCTTGTTACCGTATGATTTTCCAATTCACTCGCCAGCTGTTGTGAAGTACAAATAAAGCAATATCGAAATAAATCGTACGTTCCTTTACAGTTTTACGGTCATACCTACAAATAAATAAGGCAGTAAAGTCTCCCGCACACGGGCGACAAACGATAACGCAATAAACTGAAGGCCATGAAATCGACGCTGCGAGTCTCGCTATAAGATAACGTAAAACTTCACTTTTTATATGGGTCTTAACTAATCGTATTGACTTGTATTTTTACGGTCAATATTTTCTATTAATGAGTAGCGCAAACAACAGCTTTACGAGTATGGTAAGCTGATAATAATCGATACAGATATTTCTTATTTCCATCATTTTTATCATCTGTATAAATATTGGTTAAATATGATGATTGTTTAATGCCAAAGAAACTCCTTTCTTTGTCGTCAATAGTTGCCAATAATTTTGTAACGTTAACTTTAAAACATGAAGTTTACATTATTTACTATAAAGTACACTGTTCACTCTTATTGTCATCACACTCATTACTTAGACTTTTCGAATCAAGTTGAAATAATTCGAAATCTAACTACAAGCGGATCTCACACCGCTAGTTCTGTAGCCAAGTAGCAAAGCGCCAATCAGTTCGCGTCGTAAACGCGGGTGGCGCGTGTGCTCGCGTGTTTATTTGTACCATTCGGGTGCTTTGCGTTTTATTGCCTTTGAGGGAATCGCTTAATCTGTTTTGTTTTCGGTGAAATCCGATAGATCGACATGCAACCCACGATGCTTTACGAGTTCTACTTAACACTATGGGACAAATACATTTAGGGAAAAATAAAGTGTCGAGTACGAGTATTTAAACCACCATTTTTACTATGAAATGCTGCACGTCATTAGTCCTAAAATTAAAACTTATTAATATAATGAGGTACAATTTATAACGAAAGCAGGTCAATAAAATGTCCTATTGGAAAGTTTGAAGAAGGAAAAAGAAGGAAATAAGAATAAAATCTTCGTAGTATAGTTACGCTGCACCACCCCCCTTGAACGTGAATCTTATTATCTTCTTCTATGTTCTTGTAAATAGTGTTAAGTGCTGCTACGTTCTTGAATGAAAGGAATAGTATAGGAGAGAACTTTTTCCGTGACAACCCAACTTGATCCTTAAGAATAAAATACATATGTAGCCGATATCAGGTAGGACTCCAATATTATCTCAGACTGAATAAAGTACCCTTAGTACGCGTTTATTGCGTTCCATCAAAACAATCAGTATTGGTGAATACGTAAAGAAATGATTTTTTTGAGGAAACCTAACTAAGGACAGTGAGCAGTGATAGCCTAATGGTTGAAACTCTGCCTCTCAATCGAAGGTCCGAGGTTTGAATCCCAGGCACGCACCACTGATTATTCTAAAATTATGTGTGTATTAGAAATTAATTATTTCTGCTTCACGGTAAAGAAAATCATCGTGAGTAAATCTGCACACCTAAAACGTCTCTGAAGTCTACCAATTCACACTTGGCCAGCGTGGTGGACTATGACCTAAAACTCTCTCATACTGAGAAAAGACCCGTGCTAAGCAGTGGGATAATAATAGGTTGACGACGACGAACCGATGGCACAGATGGGGTACGAAATATGGAGGATAATAATGCACTAAGCAGATTCTCCACGAACAGCGGTATTCACTTATCATCAGATAAACTGCATCAGATGAATTGCAGTAACAATAATTCTAATAAAAATGTACTAACTCAAAACTAGACTAAAATAAAAACTAGCTGTCTCCGCATATCCGGTCGGTGGTGTCAATACTACGCGTCTAATTACACGTAATCCTTGAAAAGATTGGGGAATATTCCACCCCATGGAGCCACCCCTCCAAATTAGTTGTTTGTACTTACCTATACCTATAAATTATTAAGTTGATAAGTAGCTTTCATAAAATTAATATCTTTCATCAGTATTATAATCTCACTTCTTGGCTTGGATCTCATAAAAGGGGGACGATAAAGACAGTCATGACCACGCTGGTCAAGTGCGAGTTAACTTTACAAATCTGAAAAATATAATGTTAAAAGTATACGATTTTAAACTTCACATGTCTGAAAGAGTTTTATAAAGATGTTAGGCGTGTAGAAATTTTCGCCATGCGTTCCATTGTCAGTACAATTAAGAGTTATGATAAAAAAGTTCAAAATTAGTTCTCATTCCAAGTCAAAAGTCAGAGAGTTCTTCTTATTTTTTTTAACCGCTGCTTTTTAAGCGTTTCGAAAATGATTCGTGAGAAGCTCGTTACGCATCTGGCAATGTAAAGGACAGCAATTAGCTGATATGGATGGAACTCCAACTTATGGATAGGGGTGCAACGGAGGAATAAAGATTCTCAATGAACCCCTTCGACTTTTCGAACTATTTCGGGAAAAATTGAGTGAGAAAAAAATTCAAAGACAAATCGACATTTTTGTCACCGTCCTCCCATGTTGACTTCCCCAACAAAACATTACCCTATTTGTACCCATTTACTAAATTCATTACAATTACCAGTATACGTGTGTAATACGTGTGTAAAAATATTAATTTACCTTTATATCTAATATAAAGGTAAATAAATATTTTTTTTTCCAAAAAAGTCCTTGTTTCATTGCCAGTAACCCAGCGATGGAACAGGCCCGGTCGGAGCTACTCGACGCATCTCGCGTGACTGCTCGCTGATTTGAGTACACGAATCGGTTAGGGTTCCGCGGGCTAAAAGAACCAATCACAAAATAATTGAATTGTGGTACTCATAGTAAAGGGCGTCATTTTTGTTCGTAGTAATTCCTTGTAATGTATTTTGGTAAGTTAAAAATTGTAAATATATGGTAGGTTTTGTGGTATTAAATATGTTATAAATAAATAATGTTTTCTGAATTCATAGATTACATAAAATTTAATATTACATGGGTGCTTTAAACATATAACCATAAGTAAAAAGTAACTCAAACTAGAAAAACAAATTTGATTTTTTGTTACTATCTAAATAATGTAATTTTCATTTTTTTGTCTGCCTGGGTACCGAATCCGAAGTCCACTTTTAGACACATCTTTGTTATATATAGGAAAACAGTTCACAATATCACAATAATATTATTTAAACATTTGTTTGCTTATATTTATTTACACATCATTTAAAACCACAATAAATTGACTTAAGTAAAGTAACTTTATCAAAAAATTATAAACAAATTAAATACATAAATATCACGAATAACTTTATAATAATAAAAAAAATATACTTTTTGTTTAAAATTATTTTTACGGAACCCTCCAACCACTTACCTACATTTTTTTCAGCCGGGCTCGAACCTGTCACCCTGGGGAGCATTATCATCGTTATTGTATCGGGGCCCATCTTTACGCTAATATTCCTTTATTTAGTTACAAAACCCATTTTGTTTAGTTTTCAATACAAAGTCAGTGGATTGGAAAAATGGGATGTAAAACGAATTGTTAGTAAACATTCGCTTAGTTGATATTGTATCTTTGTAATTGTTTACTGACTGTGTTTGTCTTGTGTACTACTTTAATTAAATATAGTAGGCATAATCTATTAGGTAAAACCAAGTTTTACGAAAAACTTAGCTATAAACCTTTTTAAGTCTCACTACTGGGCACGGATCCCTAACCAAAAATGGGCAAAACCCTGAAGACCACACTACTCCAATGCAATGTTTTGATATTATTATATCTTCGAGCAAAATGTAGTCCCCCAGGACCAGAGGCCTGGAGCGGACCGCCGGTATTCTCCCCCCCACCTGCCGTCACGCCACCACTGACATAGTTCAGAGTATATTCTTATCAGTTTAGAAATTAAATTTTATTTTAATATACATACTCGTACATTTAAAATACATAAATTCAAGTCATCAATGAAATTTAAATAGGGAATTTGGAATTTCTTTTACATATTATAGAAAACGAGCAAGATTTGAATGGAAATACAACTATTTTGGATAACATTATTTACGTAAACGAGTTATAAGTACGCCGTGTACTTTTTTAACTATTTTTTAATTATGACATACAAGCTGTGCTGCTGCTTGGGTAATGCTCAAGCAACCGAACAGCTAGTATGGTACATTTACCATTGTAATAAGTATCCTATGTAATAATCCAGGTCATAAACCTGAATTTCATCCAAATTCAATCAGTCGTTTTTACGTGAAAGAGTTGCAAAGACAAAAGTCCTCACAAACTTTCGCTTTTTAATATCAGTAAGATTCGCCATCAAACATTATTTCTAATAACACAAAGAAGCTTATACCTCAAGTTTACATAAAACGTGAGATAATGCTTTAAAATTCAAATACTTCAATATTTAACATATACGGAAAAGTTAAATAGAAGTTAATTTAAAACGAAGAGTGGTTTCGAGACAGACAGTTCATGTCTCTAAGTGACTAAATAACGAGTTAAAATTTAAAGCGTGGGTGCTAATCGCACCTTTAGTTTAAGTTTATTTATGCTATTCACCACTGTTTACAAGTATACTTATTGTATGAGCAACACACTCGATAAAAAATATTTTATTAAACGAATTACCATATACTATGATTATTTAAAGGTGGTATAAGTCTTTATGGTTTGACTCTAGAAGCACCAACGCCACACCTATTCCTGCTTGACAATATCAGTGTTATGCGCTATGTTCTGATCTGAAGGGTGTGGAAAAAGAGTCATATTTATTCGAGGCGTTCTAGCTTGGTGCTCAGTATCTGTGGCTAACCTCAAATGAGACTATGGTGATACCTGGGGTTGGTTACAGACGGGTGGCAGTGGCTTACCATCAGGTGGATTGCATGCTCGTTTGTTATTTCAAGGTTTGAAAAGGTACCAAATGCACGTGCGTCAGACCTATTTCTGCCTAATAACAACAGTGTTATGCACTGCTATGTCCTAGTCTGAAGGGGATGGCAAGAGAGCCATACTTACCTGAAGCGTTCCAACTTAATCCTCCTGGATAGCAACGCATCGGTGGTTAACCTCGAGTGAGACTCATCTTATCTGGGGTTGGTTACAGATGTCTGTGAGCGGAAGAGGTCACTTATCACCAGGTGGACTGTACGCTCGATTGTTAGTACAACCTTAAAACAAGAACAGTTTATAGAAAAAAATGAATACCTCTCAAATAAAGTAAATCCAGTACATACATTCATAAAACCATTCCTAATTTAGAGATATTTCCAATAACCTGTCACTAAAGCATATCATTCGTGTCGTCCCATCATATAGCACTAGTCGGACGTCTGTCTCGCTCACTCGTTCAGCGGTAGACAAGGATGAGTTGAACGCTTTCGAATAGGTTACCTTATCTGCGTGAGTAATACAAAACTTTTTCGCATAAGCTTCGATCAATAACAACTTTGCGCTACGACGGAGAGGCAACTCTACATTATCGTATCAAAGTCGTTTCTCGTATGACTGTCTGAATAGTGTCTCTTGCTATCGGAAAACAACCTTTATGGGTTATAGGAATAAGGGTGGGTTTCACAGGTATCGTTGTCATCGCTTTCGTTCGCCTGTTACCAAGCGGGTTTGTTCGGGACGAGGCAGGGAGCGCCAACCTTTTTCTGGGCCATCCTTGTACTTTCACCTTATTTCAGATTTAGTGCTCCGTTTCTAGGCGACTTTATGCCAATTTAGCACTCACTTTTATTATTCAGAAATTAATGTTAGTATATTATAAAATAAGGTTAGTGAAGAAAACTCGTGACCTTTTATTAGTGTTGAAAGTTTGTTGTTTTTAAGGATTTCAAAGGTTCTTACTGATTAAGGTTACCTTCGTACATCTAGGAATTTAATTTAGAACGTTCTAACAGTAATCGAGTTAAAGTATTAGCCTTCGCTTTATAGTAGGTACATAATAAATAAATCATGTACCTACTTTCTTATTTACATAATATATTATGCAGTTTATAATAATAACTTAAAAGCAACATTAAAAACCAGTAATAAAACCGTAGGTACATGAACTTTCTACATATGACTCAGTCATTTTTCACAACCACCGCCTAGAGACAAGCGTAAAATAATTAACGCTTAGTATAAAACGGCTAAAACATTGCTAATTCAATGCAATCATTAACAGCCATTGTCCTAATACAATGAGTGGGTGTGGCTTATCAACTAAAGACAACTGACAACGTAACAGTTATTACAAAAAACTCATACAAAAAGGTTGGCAACTACAGACTTCTGCCATAAATGCAGTAGCGGAGCTATTACCGGCCTCGGAACCGGAATGATTTAATGGCCATCAACACCATTTTATTAAAACCACCCTTATTTTGTCTTCGATAGAGTCCTGAGATGTGCTCATTTCTTTGTGAAGGTCGATGGCATTTACGCCTTTTTGATTCTGAAGCGAGATTTAACCGCGTCTGTGGTTGTGTGCGTACCGTCGTGTCCGTGAACAGTTAGGTTTGCTAGTGTGCGTGCGCACATCGGTTCGGTCACGTAGGCTCGACTTAGTTGCATTTGCTATGGAGTTTTTAGGACAGTTGTGCACGAACAAAGCAATTCTTTGTTCTACAATAGTACACTCTGATTTAAAAATAATGTTTTGAAGTTACACGCGATAGTACTTACGTATGATATATTATGTTATAGCAGCTGAATTCGCACCGGATGTTGTTTTGATAAAAGCGAGAAAATTTTTGAAGTACTAAAATCTTTCGCCTGTCACATAAACTGTTTGACAAACAATCGTGTGGAACGTCAAAACATCCTTTAAAATTGTGTATTGACGTCATTTTAATGGATTTAAAACTTTATATAATTTAGTCCGCTTTATATTTAGTCCGCTTTGTTCTTAAGCAAGTGCACATAGCAACAGATCGCGTCAGCTGAGCCGAGCGCGCCCGAGCGGCTCCGGAGATAGTCGAACGTGCCCGATTGATTCGATACCCCGCGAAAGTTTACCTTTTGTCTGCATTCTAAATTTGAGTCTGCATTAAAATGCATCATTTATCGCTCATAGTTTTCTCTCGTAGATAACGCAGATTTGAAATTGGAACACGATTTATTTAAATTAGATTTCCATCGACTCTTTTTTGAACTCTCTCTTTGTTATCTGTACAATACTCTATAGTACCTTTTCCGTATTGGACCAATTTATAACTATATTTATTTTACACGAATTGTATAAAATTAGAGCCTAACATCAATAGTATTAACTACTCGTAATTAATACTAAGAGAAATTTAATTTAAAGTTATAAATAATATTTTACGAACAACCATACAAAACCTACAATTTACTCAACAATATCATTTACAAAATAATAAGTTATTAATAACTTTTAAAGTTGACATATATTTGTTTAAAACAGTAGACAAGAGAAGGTGGTAGAACTCTTTGTGGTTTGACTCTGGA
>MOOZ01001346.1:1213722-1230954 GCA_002930495.1 Cecropterus lyciades | reverse complement strand
AACCTTAGGTGAGACTTTGATTTTGCCTAGGGTTGATTACAGATGTCCATGGGCGACAGTAGCCATTTACCATCAGGTAGGCTGCATGCTCGTTTGCTACTTCCATACTATAAAAAAAAACTTTCTATCTGTATTAAATGCTGGTTTGGTGTAGTTTGAAAGATGTGGTAAGGGGGACGTATCCAAAGCGTTCCAACTTAGTCGTCAAGTGTAGCAACGCTGTTGTAGCTAACCTCAGAAGGGGTCTCTAATCTTATCTGGGATTGTTTACAGGTATCCGTAGACAGTAGTAGCCAATTACCATCAGATAGCATGCTCCGCTGCAGCTTCTGTATTATAAAAAAACGATATTTTCTGTGTGGCAGATATTTGAACCAGTGCAGTGTCATAGTTTCGGGGAAAGTGCCTTACCATATTTTGAGACGGCATAATATGTGTCTTCGACAGTAAGATTAAATGAATAAAAATAAAGATGGTACACATTAGCTAACTAATGATATAACTTAAAACAAGATATTAATTGTTTCTGGGTTACCTAAATACGAAATACGGTTAGTACTATAACATAAAACAGTCCCTTCATACACAAAGGTTATTATTACTTAATTTATCGTTTAGGGCCAAACCGGTTACCGCACCGCAGTCATTTGTGTTACTTATGTTTATTTCACATTTGTTTTTATTTTACATGTACTAAAATTATATTATAAAAATCGAATATATGATTCTAATGTTTCTAATATTTACGAAGAAGTATTGTTTTAGTTTTTAATATTACCCTTATTGATTGGGTAAAAATGACAATGGAACGCAGCATGTAAGGTCTAATCTTTGATTAAGTTGATTTTTTTTCACCGTACCATAAAGTGTGTGGGGTCCAGATTACACTCTAAATTTTATATAAAAAAAAAGATTTTTTTATTTTCTTGCAAATGCTAAGAAGGACAAGTTCACACTTTTCTCTTCCCTCTCTCCTATATATTACTATTGATCACAGTAAGCACTTAATAATGAAACAAGAAAACAACCGCTTACTGCGATCCCAAATGAATATCCACGAACAAAATACTTTTTACTATTTACGTAGCTAATATTATAACAAACGCCAACCACGTTCATTCATACGAAAAGGTAATAACGTCCGTTAATTTATCGCGCCGGACCGGACCGGTTGACCGCGCCGCAGTAAATTGTAACCACCCTAAAGCTTAACCCACATTTGCTCATACAAAATTACGACATGCCTACAATAAATTTTGTTCCTAATGTTACAAGTAACAAAAAATTGCTTAGTTAAATTTTATAATATTGCCCATCGGTTGCCGAAGGGATTGTGCTTAGCAGTGGAAGATAATATACGAATGTAACAACACAATTTTTTAAAGAATATTTTAAACATTTATAGTAGCCTCGTAGTATGGCAATGTAGGAACACTAGGCCATGTGGCCTACCGAGCTACTTCAATTCTTAAATTGTTTTTATTTATCACAAATAGTTAAGCATTTAATTATAGTAATGTATGCTTTATAATAAACACCATATTATTTGTCCAATATATACGTTCTATATGTATACGCGGCTAACATCAATGAAATGTTTACTCAATTTTAACCGACTTCGAATAAAAAGGAGGTTCTATGATCCAATGTATATTTTTTAAAGAAATATCATGATTATGTAATAATAAATAATAATTACATATTTATTATTCCTATATTTCACTATAAAACTTTATCTAAGGCTTTTATCTCACCGTTACTATGATTAAGCTGTTTTTTTTTTCTGAAAATATTTTGTTTGTCTAAAATATAAAAAACTGTACATGACAATGCGCAAGAGAGTTACTACAAAATTAACATGTTACATTTATTTATGAGACCAAACTACGCAAGCAAAAAATAATATATAACTGTAGTATACCAAATTTAATTGATTTCTAAAATAAAACGGGCACACATCCGGGGAGGGCACGCCAGGAATCCAAAACTATAATACATAACCTATTTTACGGCAGTTGTAAACCGCGCAAGATTTAGTGGCGATATTTCCTTCCTGCGCGGACAATGCGAAATTTTAATGACGGTATTTATTTACCCACCCTCGTGTGAAGGGTTGTTGAATAACTTGTTTGATCACATGCGGTATTAGATACGCGATGAAATATTTTTCATTAGGATTGTTATTCAATCTCTACATATAAAAATGAAAAATCCACGCGTCTGTACGTTGGAGAGTAATATTTAGTTTATAATACGATATTTAAAATACTCCACATAATCATATTTTATTGCATTCTTTATTTAATTTATTTAACTTCACAACATTTTTTTCATGAACAAAAATAATCTTATAAAACAATATGTACATATACCTAATTTATATAACAGAAGAAAAAATATTTTCAAAATGTACATATATCCAAAAAATATACGTGACGAATAGATACCCCCTTTCCTTTGGGAGGTCAGTTAAAAAAGAAAAACAGAAATATATAAACAAAAAATATTACTATAAAGAATACTTTTTAAGTTAGCTTATAAAGAACATTTCATCACAATAAATTAATGAGATAATTAAACGTAGGATTAATAAATAGTAATGATTCTAATACATACTTGAAGAGAAACTAATTAAAATAACCTTTAGTGGTTTTAATAATTTTAAATTAAAACTCAAAGATCATGATCAGACACCATGTATCCAGCCAAGCTGAGAAATAATTATTATATTTAACAACAACATTGGTCGTAGACGTCCCGCCGTACGGAACAACTAATCTGAAAAATAGTATACTTCTCTTAAATTCACAAATTATTATTATTCTCTAAAAACTAAGTTTCTCTTCAAAAATTTAATTTTCAAAGACTCATTTAAAAAACTAATGTAGAATAAATTTACTCTAGTAAGTAGTAGTAAGTTACACTAGAAAGAAAATATTTTATTAGTGTAATTGTAGTAGGTATATTACGTCCTATAATCAATTAAAACAAGCATTACATATTACAATCTAGACTTAATTAGTACAAAGTACTCATTAATTAGAAAGTAATTTGTCAGTGTCTTGTATAGTACATTAAATACTGATAAATATTACAATTATCGCATAACGAACTCGCATTTAAAACACAATTGCTCTATTTAATAATAGAAAAAAAATCAACTGTTTATTTATACAATACTAGCTTTTACCTGCGGCTCCGCTGGTCATTTACCACGATAAAGAATATCCTATGTGTTAATCTAGGTCATCACTACATAGTATAAAACAAAGTGGCTTTCTCTGTCCCTATATCCTTTTGTATGCTTAAATCTTTAAAACGACGCAAATGATTATGATGCGTTTTTTTTAATAGATAGACTGATCGAAGATGAAGGTTTATATGTATAATAACATCCATTAAATAGTGGAAAAATACTGTTATTTTTAAGGTTTCTAATGTGATGTCGTAAATAATTACATATTTTCCGCTTACATTACAAACGCACGCTGAACCCTACGAGATTTATCAAAATAATGTACTAAGTATTGTACACATTGAAAAGGTCAACAGAAAACTTCGACATGGTATATGTCTATCTCTTATGGATATCCCACAAGTGGAGTGGAGTGGAGTGGAGTGGAGCGGAGTGGAGTATAGTCTAATATAGTATAGTATAAAGTATGACTTGCGCAGCGATCTTTTAGTTTTCAATACGACGCAACCCTTATGCTAATACGCTTTTGTCTATGATGGCAACTGACCCTCTGCGCTCAAAGGGGGCTCAAATTGGTGCACTTAAGCCAAATTGAAGGTCAATTTTAGTTACAATTTTAAGCCTTGAAGTGAGGTACCGTTGGGTTTTACTGCACCGGTTTTAGGGTTATAATAATATTTTGTAGGTAGTTAGGATACTAGTAAGTTAATGGGTTTATATTATATAGTTTTTAATATATATTTTAAGTTTTATGTTTTGTTTCATGATTATTATGCATAAGACAAAAATGATAGCTTTAACATTAATATAATAATTTCAGAACTTTTTGTAGAGTATAAAGAAAACAAACATTTCAAACTATATACTCGTACTATTTCTTTATATATCATATCAAATAATTTTCCTTAAGTTTTGTAATAAAAATATGATATATAATTATAAGATAAGATATCAAATAATATTTACAGTATTTGTCTATTTCTATATATATTTTAGCGTTTATAAGTGTAAAAAGCGTTTATTTCTTGGTACCAATTGCGAAACCGCAGTGGGCGAGACTTTTAAGTGAAGGGAGAAATTTTTGATGTTAGCCTTTTATCATCAAAACCATTTGCAATAAAGATGAGCATCATAAGATAACCAAATATTGTTTAAAGGCCTGCTATTGACAATTACTGACGTCAGGGGAGGTTTATATCCAGTAGTGAATCTCAAAAAGGCAGTTGAATCCTGCTACTATTGGCTTTTTACTGCATATCGTATTTTAACATGTACTGTGCCCTCTGATATGAATTTATTACTTTTCTTTAAAACAATAATTGTTTACGTATTGGCCTTACCATTGCAAAGTTTATAAGCAAGGTATGGTCGAAAAGGAAAACGTAAGTGTAAAAATGTATGTTATCAATTTAAACAATGATTGTTTTGCGGAAACGTAATAAACTCGAAGGGCACTGATCAGTTACACATAAAATTCTACGGCAGTTTATCAAGGTGATAAACACTTTCCACCATATTCGAAGCCTTACCGGAAGCTTTTTTCTTTCTACAAAAACAGGGCAATATTTTACCTACCGCTGTGCTAAAAGGGCCTTGTAGATAATTCGGTGGACTTGTTTTCGTGGCATTAAGTGGATAGGCGTCGCATAGGCGCGCTTCATGCCCGTTAATCCTAAGTTTTCCTACTAAATCAATTATTTGGAACATTGTTTAGTAGAAAGATTAAGATAGCTTTTTTAAGTTATGGAAATATTAAGTAGGATAAAATAGTTGCTTAATAGGTATTTGCTTTTTGTGTGTCGACGGCAGTGATACCGCCGTTAGAGTTGTGAAATGAAATGAAATGGCTTTATTTTTAACAAGCACTCAAATTGATATTTACAGCACTTTTCACACTACCACCGGATGGGAAGACGATCTCAACTGAGAAGATGCGGCAAGAACCTCAGCGGGTTTGTCTTTGTTGTTTATATAATATATTTATGTATATTTGTATGAAAAATACATAAGAATTTAAATGTTTGCAATGGTTTGCTGACCTGTAGACTCGTGTTTTATTTGAGATCGGGCAAAGTGCCATTTAACGTAAAAGGTATGCTTGTATTTAGGTAGAAATGTATAGCGAGTGTGCCACATACAAAAGTATGTATGTACAAAAAGTATGTATGTACAAAAAGGTTTCACCAACTTAAAACCATTTACTTACGTTCACATTACTTTCAAAACTTTTAATAAACCTTATTTCTTGTTCCTGTAAGGTTTTAACACAAGGATTTAAAAGACGGCTATAATTTATGATGAATTATAAGAAGCGTATTATCCCATTTAATATTAAATTTTTAATTCTAGACGCAGCAAAGAGTTGCTTATCTCGAATAGGGCCGTAACTCATCGTTCATAAATTGTAAATGATTTAGTATCTCATTTTAGGGCCGTTCGGACCTGTCGTAAAATTTTTAATCGAATGCCTTTTACTAGGTGGGGCGTTTTTATACGTTTTAAACGAGAGCAAGCTGTAATTAATTCTACAACGCTTTGTATTAATAAAAACTTTTCATTAAAGGTGGAAGTTATTTTTATGAATTTATTCACAATTTAATTTAAATTAAAAAATATATATTATTTGTATAGTTTTCTCTATATTAGATTGATGTTGCTCCATATAACCACTATTTGATATTCAAGTACAACTCAACTATTTAATGAGTTAATAACTCTAGTTAATGTAATAATACGATCTTGAATATAACAGAACATACAAAATTATAAGCGAAATTCTGATATTTCTGATAAACCATTCGTGTACATAGGTAACTTAGGTTGCCATTGACGTAGTGAAATATAAAATTATGTAATTTTCAGTTAGAAAAAATAGTTTTAGAATAGTCTTAGACGTAACAAAAGTTTTTTGGAGCATTTTTGGAGCAGATTATGCAGCTGATTAGACTTGCAATACTTATCTTCCGTGGACATTCTGTAATCGGTAATTCTCTAATATCTTATCTAACTCCTGTATTTTCATATCCGTTATATTCGTAAGGAAATAGACGAATAGTCTTCAAAATTAAGAATTTGTTGCTATCCCTGAGAGCTTGCTGGAATGCTACCCTATTTGTCAACTTTATCGGACTATAAACCCCGTGCACGATAGACTATACTCCTAACAACTAAGCCACATGGGTCAATGACGAGAAACGTAGTAATACATTAAAATTCAAGTTTCTTTTGACACTTATTACTTGATACAACATAATAAGTAGTTGACGCTACATTATTCTAATACAGTACAAAGATGTTTGTACATTTACCGTGTGACCCACTGACTAAAGGACAATGAAGGTATAAATAAAGGTCTTAATGTTTCCAGTTGAGTTCGCCGATACATAATGCATGTCCACCCCACTGCTGGTCTGTATAATGGGGATCGTACAATGNNNAAAACTATTAATGAAACGATTTTTGCAACAGAAACGGTTTCATTGGAGCACCACGTTACGATACGAATAATATTAAATCGGTATAAAAATATCGCTAAATAATAACACAACACAAAATGCTAATTTTACAGAAGAGCCAGGTAAACATTCTACATTGCTGTTTCTTTTTTATTTTTAATTAACAAGTTAGGGTAATAAAATTCTAAAGGCCATTAACAATAGTAGAGTTAGAGCACCAAGTGATCAATTCAAAAAATTGTCAGCAATTTGGATGAAGCCTACTATATTTAATGTTTATATATATGATTTTTTTACCTTTTCATAGAATAGATAGAATTCAAAAATAATATATTGTGGATAGAACTATATCTTTAACATAAAATTGATTAATTTTGTATTGTGCGGTTATTCATGCAAAGCAGTAATATGTATAACTTGTAACATCGATTGACCTTACAAATACTATGTTTTAATAAACAAAGCTAATTTATAAAATTTGATCTACTATGTACTTGTGTCTTTTTATTTTATTCTCGTAACAGAACATCAGCCACAGACATTCTTCAGAGATTTCAATGGAAGTCCCAAAAATTTATGAAAATACAAACAATGGGTTTGGTTTTACAGTCCAATACGTAACGCATGTCCCTACTGCTCAGTAATAATGGGGTTGGCACAATGGCCGTAGGGTAATAAAATACCTAACTTAAACGGTGAACGCTACGATGAGAATTTCGAGATGGTGCAAGAAATTTGAAGGATATTATACGATTAGAGGAGGCTTATGTTCATGAGTAGACTTTCAAAGGCTGATAAATAGAATTAGTTTACCTAGGGGTAAATGACCACTGCCGCCCATAGACATCTGTGATCATCCCCATAAGATTATAATTCTAACTGAGGTTGACCACAGACGCGTTGTTCACCCTGAGGAAGTAGGAATGTGTTGATTTAGTATGACTCCCTCACCACACTTTAAATTGTTGAGCTAAAATGGGTGTGGCAGTGGTGCTGCTGTAGTGGAACCACGAAGGGTCTACACCTCGCCATACTAGCAGCAATCAAAATGAAAACAGACACAAGATCCCATTGCTGTCTTAACCATTTTTGACATCGATGGTCGATGCGTAGGTCAGGAATAGTTGTAAGAGCTATTTTTACAGTAAAACTTGATTCTTAAACTCCCAAATTATCGTAAAACTTAGAAAAACTCAATTATAAATTTTAGGTATCATCTATTTTTTAATAATGTATTTAGTTCCATTTAGAATAAATCCAAATTCAAAAGTAGATAAAAGAAAAACTGATATGATTTAAAAATTTGACATGTATTATGGGTTTGTACATCATAATCGCTTATGATTTGTACCACCCAACTCGCAAAGGAAACTCGCTTCGTACACAAAAATGGAGGAGTGCACACCGCTGTTTTCACGAAAACTTTGGACAATGGAGTTAATGGCCCACGCTGTCTTTGTTGGCCCGTAACTACATACCATGTAACTACATGGGAAGTCATGGGACTGCGTAGGGATGGGCCGTATGTATAACTAACTGATTATATCCCGTATGCGACGTTACACAGCCTTATGATCTTAATTTTTCACAAGTGGATGGAGCATGAATATCAGTATTATACTTCTACTCCGGTACGTTTCCTAAAATGTAATGTTTTTCAAGAAAAGTACAAAAAGAGCTCTCCTTCAAAGCCGGCGCATTGGTGTCGCCTCAGTGTTTCAACTTAGTCCTCAGGGGCAGCAACGTATCTGTGGCCAACCTTTGGTAAGACGGAGATTTTATCTAAGGCTAATTACTGATGTCCATGGACGGCAGTTGCCACTCACCATCGGGTGGACTGCATGCTCGTTTGTTACTTCCATATTATATAAAAAGGTATAGTACCGTATTAAATCCTTATCCTATAATGTTATAATCATCTCAATCTTGAAATAAAATCACCCTCCTCCCAAAGAAACCATAAAAGTATTTAATAAAAAATCATTGCAATTCAAATCGTATGAAAACCCAATAACGTATGTTGTAAATATGAAAGTTGTTATGGTCTCAGGTCCAAAATAAAAACAAGCTTTATTGTTTAATATAATATTTTTAAGTAATTTAAGGTGGTGGAAACCTTTGTGGTTCAAATTCGGAGGCATCACCGCTACACCTATGATTATCGATGTTTTATCAGCAGTGTAGCGTAGCAGTGTAGAGTGTACTTAGTGGAGATACTTGTACAAGGCGTTCCAACTTAGTCCCCAGGAGTAGGAACACAGGTAAAACTTTAATCCGACTGGCACTAGAAGTACTACCTGACCGCGCTAAGCCGGTCAAAGGAAAGCGCGTCCTCTCTCACAATCAACTATCGCACATCTCAATCGCTATAAGAGTATCGAAGGCAACGTCATCGTCGTAAACGCGTGTAATTTTATTATTACTAATGCGGCTACTTAATATTGCTCAATTTTTGCGATATTTATTATTTTTTTCTCCGTATTAGAACTATGGGTAAAGCAAAGACTTTACGAAGTAATTTTCGTTATATGGTGTTATAGATTATGACGTTTTTAAAAATGTAAAACTAAGCGGAACGTTAGACCCCCACCCCGGCCAAGGTACGGACCGGACACATCAAATACCGTCCACTTAGGTACATATTATTACAAATGTAAACCAAAAACACCCAGTCATGACTGGTTGTACTAAGTCCACAACAAATAATTTGTCCGGAAACAAAATTTTAATAAAATTAACATACAAAGACAGTTCAAACTTTTTACATCTAACGAATAATTACACAAAACGTTCGCTAATTCTCCTCTAATAAACGTCTTCGCCGGACCCGCCCTTTGTATGTAATTTATAACAAAAAACTCAAACAATTGTCTGTCCGTCAAAATTACCACTTATTTCTTTATAGCAGTTCTATACATCACTTGCTGTTGAGGAACTCTACTACTGTTTAATGTACACCTTATCACAAGTGAATAAAGTTTATTTTAGTCAGATTGGTAATTTATGAAGTGTATTAATTAAGTTTGTTTTCTGAACCACAACTTTATGATTTACAGTTTAGTGAAGAAAACTGAAATAAATATCGTTCTTATTGTAATGTCTTAGAGTGCTTTTCAAAGGAGATCTGGTGAATATTATGGTAAAATAAGTTTGTTTCCTTTGAAGCATTTTCACATTAACAAGGAGGCCTGTTCGTGTTTGCATTATAATTTGGTATCGAATATCTTTTGTTAGCACATCGTATAATTTGGAAGGAAAGCTAAGTGCTATTAACAACTCCATGAAAATGTTACGAGTTTAACATTTTTCGCTGTTTTTTGATAAAAAAATGTTATGGTAAATCAATTATCATTTGACTCAAATTTATAGGTGTTGATTTCTAAATAACACTTATGAATAAAGTGATAAAGTAATTATTGCTTCGTTATTAACTAAAAACATTACTAAGCAGTATATACTATTACAAAAATAACACAAATATAATTCGGAATATATTTATTTACATTTTTGAGCATTTGATAAAAAATCAGAAACAAATAAGTACGCGAATTCTTTATAGGTAGTGTAAAATTTTAATTTTCAGACATTTTTCACATAATGTTAAATTACCGCTGTATTGAGTTTTAACTCCAAAGAAAAATAATGCCAAACTTTTTCAATTTATTAAGAAGAAAACTTCTAGAATATGTATTACTCACCACACTGAAAAAATCATCTCATAGAGTTAAACGATAAACCACAAAACAGGAGAAAAATTTAATTAAACGTGACATAAGGCTTAACTAAGAGCCTTAAATAACTTCTTTATAGTTACTACCTACAATGTGCCGGCTGTTATTCCAGCTCTATTTGTAGGTATACGAGTTACGTATGTGAATGCGAACGGATAATTTATTCAAAGTAGGTATTCATGTGTAGAATACAAATCACATTTGCACACTCATGTGAACTAAGTGTATGTATGTCAGTGGAAATGATATCTGTGTTGTGTTGGTGTTGGATGTTACATCTATGTAGGTGTTAGATGTATTTGATATTAATGTAAATCCATTATGGGTACTTGTAAAGGGAAGGCTGATTTACTTGATAAAAGTAAGAAGCTTTTGGGCCACTATACGATAATAATCGGGACTGAGTATTTTAGGACCCCCGAATTATTAAGGTCCTCATAGAAACAACATTAGTCAAAGGTTTAGGCATAGAGACACAGAATAAGAAAGGTTAGGTCCAATGTCCACCATTCTGGCCAAGTGCGTGATGATGGAGTTCATACAACAAAATTTTCAACAAGAGGGTCGACAGGAGCAAAACAAAGCACCACGACACTTATTTCTACTTTGAAGCATTATTGCGTTTCGGTGGAGGAGTATGGATTTTGGCTGACTTAAATTTCAGGCGACCATCTCAGTCCCTAGGAATGGATGTCACATCGCATGTGAGAATATTGCAGGAAACTGTCAAATAGATTTCCTCATGAAACTTCATTAATATATTTCATAACGCATGTATTTTACCTGTACGTACCTAGGAACACCGGACAATATAAAAAGCTAAAATTTATACAAATAGGTTTTCCCTTCTCTTAAAAAAGTCACTATTAAAAGATAAAAGGAACTAGTAGGTTTTTAAATTGTTAGAAGAAATATTAATACTTTTATAAAAACCTTTATCTGTCTATCGATATCTTTGCTCGGGTGTTTTCATATGCGCGTGAGTGTGAATGTCTTCATCTATGAGAGTATGATGTTTAGTTGTGCGTGTTATTTGTTTGTGTGCGCTCAGTGACAAACAGACGTCAATCATCACATCGTAATGATAGACGAAGCGTCTACTGGTTAAGGCGACGCCTTACCGATGTCATTATTATATTATTTATTAATATTAACTTCATAACAAATTTTTGTTGTTACATAAGATAATCTACCCTTCTAGCTTTTAAGATCCAATGCTAGACATAGACTCTCTCAAACGGGGGTTTTTGCCAATTTTCAGCGTCCTCCTGTGTCAGTTAATGTAACACAGGATGACGCTGCAGACCATCTCTAGGATATTGTTTCTAAGTTGTTTCTTACGACTTTCATTTGAAGAGAGGTACTATTTAAGACCGACGCCACACGGCACGGCATAAAGGATAATATAAACTACTTATTATTGCTCAAATTATTTATAATATCCTAGTCAGGCATAGACCTAATTAATTACGTAAAATATTCATTTGATCTTTATTGAGTACCAATAAAGGTTAAATAAATGTCTAAATTGAAAGTTTATCCCTTTTGGCATCTTCTACCAACTCAATTATTAATAGTAAACACTGGTACAACAATTTAATTTTTTTAGACAGTTAAAATACATAATATATGTCTACCTGTTACCTAAATTGCCTAAGATTTCTTTAGAGAGGAAGTGCTGTTCGATATCACACATTTATCCTACACACAATAAATAACACCTAGTAATAGAACATAAAAATAGAATAGTAATTAACCATCGCCTTAACCGGTAGTAGAGGGAATGTAGTCTTCCGCCCAGCTTCCTCCTGCAGCTTGCAGTCGGAAGCCGCAAGGTTAAGCTGCAGCAATGTGGTGAAAGTTAGTCAGCCTTTTCTGGCGTTCCTGCATGCTTTGTTAGGTTTTACAACGAATTCGTTTAACCAAAAACACAACTTGTTTTAAGTCTTAGTAATATCGCGTTCTGTAGTCATATTTATACACTAGGATTCCTTATGTCGTGGATGCCGTAGATCCACCTATTTCTGCTTAATAATAACAGTGCTATTCATTCAACAGACGTTCCAATTTAATCCTTAGGGATACAACGCATCTGTGGCTAACCTCAGGTGAGACCTGATCTTATCTGGGGTTGATTACAGATGTCCAGTGGCCACTTATCATCAGGTGGAATGCATGTTCGTTTGCTATTTTCATATTGTCAAGTGGCAAAGACCTAAAATCCGGGTCTAAACTCAGAAATATAGTACATTATTTATATGTCGACCTGGTCAAGATTTGAACACAGAATGAAAATATTTTGCGGTATACTTGAAATGTTTCATAAAATTAAAACATAGCAAAGGACTGGATGCTTTGTGGTGGTAGTGGTAATGACGGTTAGACGTCAGTCGCCCTTGGATATATGAAACCTAATCATAAATATTTTCATGAATATACTCCACTATGCATACAGCTACCAATATAATTAAAGGGATGTCACATCCCTTTGATGCCAACATTCATGTCCTTATCTAGTACGAAAACGGCACTTTGTAATTCGCTAAATGATAGACTACATTATTTAGTGTTTTGAGTTTCGTCCGTTCCGTACTCATTCTGTGATATGTGTTCTAATCGTAGACCTCTGATCAATTGAAGTCATTTATAGACATAAAAAGTTGTAACTTAATTTTACAATTAACAAATACTTTGCGAGAAAACGAAAATATTTGGGAAATTTTCAGAGTAGACTTGGCGTGGTCTACTGCCTAAAGTCCAGGGGTCTACATCTCTCAGCACGCGATCATCTTCTTGCAGCTCGCGAACCTTCCTTGAATCTCTTTTTGGCGCCATAGACCTTCCTTAAATACCTAATATAAAAACTATCTTCTAATTTGAACATATGTATTCACTTATTATCACCTATTTATCTGTTTTACTTGCCCAAAAATTTTAAAGAGTAATTTTGTCATCGCTGGTCTAAACCCATCGCATCATATGACAGCACCCAATCGATTGATGAATACTGGACAGTATAATCCAATATGGAGGAACCTGTTGCTTAAAGATGATAATAATTATTTATTGTCCGCTTCCACCGTCCCTGATGATATTAGTCATAGATCAAACAATGTTTTACAAACAAAGTTATTTTTTTCGTTTCACATAAAACATCGTTCACTACTCATGACCGCAGTTATTTCTCTCATTTATAGCCAATAAAATCGATAACAAAGCATTTATTTAAACAAAGTGTTCGCCCACTCGTCAACAACAGGGCGGTTATAGACCGGATAGAACTGGTAAGAACCGGTTGGCTCGATAAGAAATGAAACGAGGTAGTTATTCATTTTTATGCCTCTCGGATCGCGTGAGCTGATTGTGGAATAATATAATAAATTGGATTTATTAACGTGCAAAGTATATGTGATAATAAAAAAGTACCTTTTAGATAAGCCAGTAAATTTAAACTTTCATATTAGATCGATTAATCGAATCAAATCGATTAGAACGAGTCGAAATGGGATTGGGAGCAGAGCGGAGTCGTGGGATTTGAAATGGATTATAAATAAATTAACACATCTATAGTCTTAACCCTAAGATTTTATGGGAAAGCTGTAAATAAGTAATGGGGAACTATACATACACCCAAAACGATAGAACTATTGAAATAGCTACATGCCACTATGAAATTAGCTATTTCTATCTAGCTATTTCTAGCTCAGTACAAATACTATATTTACTAGTTAATTTAAAATCAGTATCAGGATAAACGACCGATAAGCGATATAAAATGATTGAAAATGAATTAACTTAGATATTATGCCTATCTGATTAAATTTTTATTTGATATAAATGCGAAATTAACAGTTTTTTTATAGTATGGAAGTAGCAAACTAGCCTACAGCTCACCTGATGGTAAGTGCCTACTGCCGCCCATGGACATCTGTAATCAACCCTAGGTAAGATCAAAGTCTCACCTAAGGTTAGCCACAGATGCGTTGTTACCCCTGAGGACTAAGGACGCATTCCGCGTCGGAAAAGTATGTCTCCCTTACCACACCCTTCAGACCAGAACACAACATAATACTATTTTTATGTAGAAATATGTGATAAGTTAAAACATTAAATTAGTTAATGCTATTTTTAAGAGAACTATTAGATAAATTATTTGTACCTTCACTAGCCGTACTAGTTTCACCCACGTTTAAAAATGTGACAACAATTCACATAGATTAACGGAAATTATTAACGGAAATTTTATACTTACAATATTTTTGGATTGCTCACTCTAGTTATCAAACACGACTGACCACTTAAAATGTTAGGAAAGTTATTTCTTATTGTGAATTATAATAACTTCGCAATACTTCAGGATTCGGTCTATGAATATATTTCCAATACCTTAAAGTTTAGTAGGTTTGTTTCGATGCTATTTCAAACACAGACAAGCAAAAATTTAAAAAAATCAAAATTGAAATATATAGAAAATTACATTATTAATTGTTCTCAGTTCCCCAATCCAATATTTTTGCTTTATGCGATGTATAATCACAGTATGTGTATAAATTATCAGTTTTAGAAGAAGCTATGGCCTGTAGAAATTGCTAGAATTCTTTTGTTGTTCACAGTTAAAATCATACTTTTCGTCAACATCAAAGACAGTTATACACATAAAACGCATGGTCATCTAATTGCACATGACGCAATATTCCTGAAAACAGAATTGCTTACGGAGAATCAACTTTGCTACGTAATTGAGGATAAAAATGAGGGATTTCTGTAGAAAGCGGAAATATTTTTAAGTAAACGTGAAATATTGTAACCAGTTGAACGAGAATACGTTAAAATATGGATAACGATCGTTTAATTAATTTACATGTACGAAAAGGTACAAGTATAGTCAGTTATATATGTCAAGAAATACAGTAGCGTACAATAATTTACTATTAATAATAGATGATATCTTGTCTTGTATATATGTATGTAAGTAAAAACTTCTTTAGGCGCGTTGAACACTTTTTGGGTGAACAACAATCGATCGTGTTTTGCTGTGTATATATGTACATAGACACAGGTACTTCCGTGTGTTATTTTTATAAGTTTTCACTTCTTCTATTCTTTTTAACGAAGCAGTTCTTGTGTTTCGGTAGAATGATGTGGTTGCCGGCTCACTTATATATGGAGACCATCTTAGTCCACAGAAGTGGCAACGCATCTGTGATAGACTTCAGATAGAACTCCTATTCTATATAAAGTTTTTTACAGATGTCCATGGGCGGCACTCACAATTTACCATCAAGTGGGATGCATACTTCTTTACTACTTCTTCCTAAAAAGTATTATGCAAACGAACTAGAAAGTCACGTACTAAAATCACAGACGTATCGTTTCTTTTTATGTCGACTTAAGGGGTTTTCATTAGATTTTATTTTAATAAGATAACAGCTTTGAGGAAAATGCAGCAGAAACAATGAGAGACGTAAGTGTCGGGTCATAGAACAAAGATAAAAAAATGATCTCGAAGACTTGACTCGGAGGAAATTGAGTTAAATACTTTCTGGGGATTTACAACTATACTATGTATCTGCGTGAGTCGTCTTAAAAATATTGGTAATTCTATCATAAAAATATGTAACACTACCTGTGTCCGGCGGTTTCACTCGCGGTTAAAAAAATGTAACTCTACTCTTTATAGAGTACACATATTTTTATGAAATAAATACTAAATAGTACCTCAACATACGGACTTTAAACATATTCAAATCCTTTCAGTTTTAAGTTAAGTACTTTGGTTTGATCCAATTTTAATACACAGACAGACAAAAAAATGTAGTTTATTAGGTACTTACTTGCAGTCCTCCAAACTAATAGCAAATACGCATATGATGATTACTATTGGTTTTTGAAAGTCTTACAGTTTAAATATTCTAGATTTCTCTTCTAAAGTTTCCAATTTAAATATTCTAGAAAAATATAATTAATTTTCGAAATTGTTTATAACGCTTCTCATATATCATATGTATCTATGTAGCTATGATTATATATCATATGTAGCTATGATTACCCAGCAAACGTCATAAACGTAGGTAATAATTTCAAAAATTAAATACTTTGTGTCAAAACTTTTAACTTCGAGGTTTCCAAAAACCATCAAAAATAAGATTACGAAGTACTGATTTTAAAATGAATACGATTGCATCAGCTAGCAATATTGCTGCATTATCGGCTGCTGCATATCTACCCCGTGACGGGGGGCAGCAGGTTATCAGTCGCCGTCGGCCTGATAGTACTGCGTTAGGACCAAGTTCCGGGTTCCATTTCGGACCTTATCTACAAGTGGACCTTATCTCTTTATAATTGCCGTGCTAATTAATATTACGTTTTATTGGTTTTATGTTGTTTTATTACTTTGTTAATGTAGGGTTTTTGTTTGTTTTATAATTATGTTATTTGCGCAATAAGATGGCTGGATGACCGCAATGTTAAAATAAAATACCATTACCAATTACTTCATTCACGTTTTTTTCTATTTTTATTGATTTCGTCATGTTACAAATCGTTTATTTAATTAAAAATTTACGATTGAAATCAGCCCGTAAAATGATAATTCTTAGTCAATACAAATGGGTATTCTTTTCAACCAAGAGTCGGTCCTCTGTTTTTGAAAATTAGATTAGCTCCCTAGAAGCTTGGTTTAATCCTCTAAAAGATAAAATTAAAAACTCTGAAATAGGAATAACACAAACACACTACACACAACAAAAACACTATTGTCAGACTACTTTCGGCTGTTCAAGCCCAAAATAAAAATCCGCGAGTGTCTATAGCCAATCTTAATTACAATCGGTTTAAAAATTTATCATCA
>MOOZ01001346.1:1192272-1212474 GCA_002930495.1 Cecropterus lyciades | reverse complement strand
TGCCGGCTACCACAAATATGGACTTGGTAAGATATACCCATGGTCGGTAGTGACCTTACCAACAGACGGACGGACGTGCTCGTTTGCTACTTCAACCTTATAAAAAATGTCGCCAAAAATACGCCAGTGCCTAGTACGAGTTTATTACGTTTCCTCAAAACGACTGTGGTCGATAAACTGATTGTCTACCCCAGTTGTAACAAGTGCACCATATTACCCCAAGTGTGTAATTATGAAAACATATATCCACTGCGAGCATGTAATTGCGTCAGCCACACTAATTGCATCAGATACTAGTTCTGTGCCGCGTGTTGATTTGGGGAGTTACTTGCTTTTGAGATAAAAATTAATAAACAGATTGTGTATTTTTAAGATTTAGTATTATCGCTATTATATTGGCGTTTTTCAATTTTTATTTTACAATAGTTTTTCATAGAGAAACAGCAAGAGTTTCTTTTTGTTTATGTAATATTTTAGAAGCATGCAGTCCACTTGATGGGAAGTGGCTCCTGCCGCCCTGGACCTCTGTAATCAACTCCAGATAGGATCAGAAACTTACCTGAATGTGGCCCCAGGTTCGTTGCTACTCCTGAAGACTAAGTTGGAATACCTCGTATAAGTACGTCTTGAAACATCCTTTATACCAAAACAGAGCAGCGCTTAAGACTGCTGTTATTAGGCAGCAATAGCTGTGGCTTCCGGAGTCGAATCACAAAGGGTTCTAGCACCTTTTTACACGTTTTTAAAGTCAAAGATAATTTAAAGCTAAGGTACACATAAAAATAACTTGATAATTATTTAAAAAAAAATCTTAAAATTGCCATTAATTGCAAAATTACAGGCAATTCATTTCATTTTTTTACTCCGCGATAGAGCGGTCACCATGATGGTATGACATTTTTAAGGGTTTCAGATTCGATTCCAGATCAGACTTGTAGATGATGAATTATAATTTCTGATTTGGGTCAAGACACTTGTGTATTAATCCTAGTATATTTCCATGGCACCAATGATATAATACATCCTAGAGTAGGGTCGCTGAGTAATATTTTTATTAGTATAATTGCCAAAGTATTGAAATCTCAGCGTGTATAACCGCACCCGACCGGAAAGTAGAGAGCGACAATGGAAATATGAGTAGAGTTCTGAAGCGGTTGCGTCAGGCGGTAGAGCAACGGAAAATTGGTGTTACATCAGCCTGCAGCTGGGGATGTGTTAATAGAGATGAATTGCAAATATACTAGACTAAAATACTAAAATGACTACACAGTCATTTCATTAAATAATACATATATAACGTAATATATTGTTAACGAAAATGTTATATGTTAAATATATTTTAATTTTAATACTATAAGTCAGTAACAAGTTTTTTTTTAATAAATAAGGTTTTCATTTCCTTTCTTCTATAACAATTATTTCCATTTATATTTTCGTTGATCGTATTACAAAAAGTTTAATTATTACCAAATTTACATTATTACTTTTACTTTTTATTGTATTATACGGACGATAGTTTCTTATCTTTCTCTAGTTAATAAATATTTTATTACAAGATTCAAATTCACATATCCAATGAATGTATTCTTACTAATTAAATGTACGTGAACTCTAATAAGAATTGTTTGAAAATTTATCCTTAAGGACAGTTAATAGGGGATGAGCTTATCGTACAACACACATATATAACATCATATACTTAAAAGCTCTTAACACTTACCTAATTCTTAAAGACAAAGTAAAGAGTCGCTATAGATAATATACTGTACTAATTTCCATTGTTAAGAGATTAACGAAGCTTATCGCTGAGGCGATACACTTATCTTTCAAAGCTTATCTTTACCTTTTAAGCCCATCCTGACAACGACCCACCTTAACTAGAGTTCAATGTCATGAAGTACTAACATGGAACACATTTTCAAAAATATAAAATGAGCTAATGTTCCATTCACGCATCTACGTACAAACTATAAAATATTTTATAGCGACCGCTCACATAATATTTTTTTTAGTTTTTCCTTATACTATTTCCTCCAAGTGTCTCAGGTTTATTGTTTTATTATTTTTTTACGACAATTTTTTAATAATGGTAGATAACACTAAAAATTTTGTGTAACTACATGACATGGCTATTATACCAAAGTTCCTCTTAAAATGTATTATATAAATGTTATAGCGCGGGTATGTTATACTTGTTAATGAATTATTTAATGAAATTTGAGTTTTGTATGTCAAAACATTTATTTTAAAGCTAAACCTACAGACGGGCTACCTGGAAAGTAGGCATTGTCACGCATATACATTAGCAAAATTTGAGAATTCCTCAAAGCTTTTTAAATATACTTAGACATATTTTAGTGTTAAGCGTCAAAAGAAGAAAACAATGGTGCCGATGTAGTCGATCTAATAAGAGTAGGTACTTGCAGAAATTTTGTTAACAAAAAATGTGTTTGCATGTTGATGCAAATGTAAAATAATGTAAACTTATTTTTTAACATAGTCTTAAAATTATCTCCGTAGTCTAGAGAAGTGTATATCTATAAACAACTTCAAACTTTTGTGTACTCGAAAATGAACGGTTACAAATTTAAGACAAAGTTAAAATTACTTGTTTACTACCCACCAAAACAACTAATGAATTGTTTACATTATGCCTAAGAGTCAACATTATTATCTTAGATAATAAGTAAAGAAAATTCTACCATAACACCATAACCTGCAAACATAATCGATCATACTACACATAACAAACAAACCATAAAATGTGATAACACGAAGCAGGCGATTGTGGACCTTCTTGATTCGAAATAAAGGTCGTCGAAGATTATTACAGGCAATACCGATTAAAGGTTGCATCATGTTTATGGGAAGTTCAAGGGTATTCTTGATTTGTTTGATGCTGTGCAAAGAAAGGCAGACTAGAAGACAGACAGACAGTGTACTTAGTTAAAAAACAATTAAACATAAACAATAGATAGAAAAACTGATATCAACACAGTTAATATAAAACAAAGTTATGCCAGCAACAAAAGAGAGTATACGTAGCGCTGTAGCTCGTGCCAAAGATATAGACACACACATACATACGCTCGAAAGATATCAACCTCCTTCTAACGCAGTTGGACAAAAAATCATATAAATTCATGTTTAAAGAAACACATCGAAAAATGATATTTATAAATAATATGAATGAATAGTCGATATGTTTCCAAAAGTATGAGTTGTATAAAGTTCGGCAAAGTGGAATATGGTCAAAGTCTTCCCAGTCTGTCGATAGGAGACTCGTGCCAGTACAGCGATAACCTTAAACGACTTACATTTATAGTAATATGGTAAATTTATCGCACATGGTTCGATTCAACGTTCGTATGTGCAACAATGTACCTTACATTGTTGCACTGATATATATAGGCTTGACATCAAAGTGATTACCTGAGATAGTCAATATCAGACAATACTTACATCATGGTAGAAATCGAAGAGCAGGCGTAAGGAATATACTTAAGTGATGAGTTAAGGTTCAATAATTTACATACTATTTTTTTTTAGAAACAAGCAATCACTTAACGATGATGATTATCTAAGGTATAGTAGAACTCTGTGGTTCGACTCCGAAAGCAACAACGCTACACCTATTTCTACCTAATGCTATAACAGCAGTGTTATGCAATTCTGTATTCTAGCCTGAAAGGTGTGGTAAGGGAGATATATTTATCCGAGGCGTTCCAACTTAGTTCTCAGATTTAGCAACGCATCTGTGCGTAACCTCAAGTAAGACTTTGATCTTATCTGGGGTTAGATAAACTGCATGCTCTTTTGCTATTTCAATTCAGAAAAGAATGCAATATAGATTTTATATTTTTGTTAAATTACAGTAATTACAATAAAAACGAGTCAATATGGAAAGTAAAATTAACAGAAAATATTATACGACACGTGGACTGGCCTCGAGCTAAAGATCAAGTTATTAATTAATAGATATTACTAATGATCTGTCTGAGATTGTTGATAGCTTAGTCGAGAAGTACGACTAATTATAGTCTGGAGTGAAATAGAAAAGTACAGATCAAAGAATTGTTTAGTCTACAGTTTTATCTGTAATGCTTAGTGTTATGATGTCATATTAGGTTGCATGCCAAGAGATTGTCTACCGTAACACATTTTTTAGAATTTATTATAGTTCTTTTCGGAGGGTGAATTTCCATCCACACCAACTGGAGTCGTGGCGGTCCTTTACGGTTTTGTTTGCTTACTCGTTTTTGCCGCGTACGTGCACTATGTGGAATGAGCTTCACCCTCAGGTATTACCGGAGCGTTATGACGTGGGGATCTTCAAAGAAGTGCAAAATGAGCTCTCCTTCAAAGCTGGCCATTGGTGATTCTTCTGAAACACCGTTGCCTATATACAAATTAGTACTCAATGTAATTTGATACATGATAAGAAACATGTATATTTCGAGGGAACGTTCAATATTGCACCATTTGATGAGTGGATATATAAATTAGGTAGCTATTTGTAAATGATAGCAAAGATAACTTATTTCGAGTGAATAACTAATATAAAGCCTTAATTAAAACGCTGGTCAGTGAACAAGTGCCTATGTATTATTTTAATATAAATGTATGTTAAGTACATTCGAATGTGTGTAGGAGTAACAACGCATCAATGATCCGCTTCAGTCACCCGATGCGCGAAAAAAAAAGGGCAGCAATTTTGCTACAATTTTGAGGTGGCATTTTGGGTTCGACTCCGGAAGCACCACTGCCATCTCTATTTCTGCCTAATAACGGCAATTTTATGCACTGCAGTGTTCTTGTCTGAAGAATGTGGTAAGGGAGACATACACATAAGCATCATTGCTGGCACTGACCCTGGTAGTTAGTTGTCATCAACTAAATATCAGGTTCAGTGGATTTTCGTTTGCTACTTCAGTATAATAAAAAATATAAATAAAATAAATACAAAATGTATGTGCTTAAACATTCGTAACGTAACTTCAGCTGTTTTTTGTAAATCTCCAAAGAAAAGTTTGTGAATAACATCACCAAAGTCGGTACGACAAAAATAAACACAACGTAGGAGCTAGTGAAAATGTCACGTATACCATTGCAACTCATAAAAGGCTCTTCTTTCAGCGTTTATCAATCTTATGTACTGGATCTTAAAGTCCTCTCACCGTGTCTAGCAATGTTGTTAATGATTGTGATACAACTCACGTAGTCGATATCCACTTCTTGTTCCACGAATCTGTATTAATTCATATTTATATCGTGAATTAATTAACTCGTCCGAGGATGCGACATGTTTTTGCCAGTTTTATTTATTACATTAACATTGTTGTTTTAATTGCCTCTTAGTTAGGGTTTGTTAACTTGGACTAGCTTATTACGATATATGAAATACTTATCGTAGGCGTTCCAATTTAGTACTCAGGGGTAGAGCAACTAATTAATGGTTAATCTTATGAAAGACTGGTTTTATCTGATATTACTTATAGGCGTTTGCTACTTCAATTTTACAATAAATATAAAGACAAATAACTCTTCGTCAACCCATTTTTCCCCACTGCTGGGCACGAGTCTCCTCTCAGAGTGAGAGATACTTAGGAAATACTCCACTAGCCAACTTAGCCACTTGGCCAAGTGTGAATTGGTAGACTTCACACACCATTGATATTTTTTGTTTTAAAGAACTTCTAGGCGTGTTACTTGCCTCACAATGCTTCACTTCATCATTAGAGTAAATGATTTATTTTTGAAATACACTTGATTGAAAAATTATGTTATTCGTTCGTTGATCGCCTCTCAAATCAACTACGGGAAGAAATGAAATGGTACCATTCAAGACCGACACCACACGGCCACGGTTTTGTAATTAGACAAGTCTTAAAATGCATTCCAAATTAGTCTTTAATTTCATCAACTTTAAAATTACTTAAAATATAAACGAGCGAGTGGTGGACTGCACGCTCGTTTGCTACTTATTTCACCTGATGATAAGTGGTCCCGCCGCCCATGAACAACTCTATAAGCAAGTTTATATAGAACAGATTTCTATCTAAAGCCGATCACAGATGCGTTGCTACTCCCGAGGACTGAGATGGTCGCCTTATTAGGTGAGCCGGCAACCACACTCTTCCAACGAAACGCAAGAACTGCTTCACGGTAGAAATAGGTGTTGCGGTGATACCTCCCCGGTTGAACTACACTGGTTCTACCACCTGGAAAAAAATAACTTAAAATCAATATATCTAAATAGACAACGTCAGCGCCAAATTCTCGTGCAAAGTCCGACAATGGAAACAATCAATTACTCGTTTTCCTTTTGTAAATTCAACATAAAATTGCAGATAAGGATTATGAATGGCTTATAAATTACAAAAAACGTAATTACACCGCCAAAACTGGATCCGACTCTGTAATACTGTAATTACCTACATTGTTATGAAAACCGCTTAAATTAAATTTATTCATAAGTATATTTGCATAATACATTGTGGAGTAAATAATCGTGGACAATAATTCATTTGAATATTTTATTCATCTTCTTCATTAGGTCACCATAAAATTAAACCCGTTACAACGGGAAGTAAGGACTGATATCTTGTTAAAACAAAAATTATAACGGTTTAGGTTAGGTTACTCTAGCTGACAGACTGTGAGCTGTAAATATATGGGGGCTACCTGCCCTGGGAAGGGCACCATGCATGGGAAGCACCGGTGAGTTCTATGTGAGATCCCGAGGTATCCCTATATGGACATTGAAGGCGGTGGCTTTAGTGAGTAAAAATCTCCCATAACTCTGCTTTTCCTCAAAAAGAGTTATTTTTTNNAAAAAAATATCACCCCACGTATCTTTTAAAGGTTTCCACGAAAAAAAGACGTTAAGTTGGATCATTGTACTTTGTACAGGCGCACGAGGTGAAGTTCCTGTGTTCTGAAAGGATGAAGAAGTCCCAGCTCTAAATGAAGGTCCCAGAAAGGTCTACGCCGACGGGACTGTGGAAGAAAACCTTGGAAGACCGTGGAAGAAAAAAGTGAATCCTTAATACTAACAAAAGGTGTCCGAAAGAATACCATCTCATTGTCCACGGAAAGTGGTATTAATCGTTCCCACGTTCAAAAACAAACAAAAAAACGTCGGGATCAAGTAGCCAATATATTGTATAATGCACATTACAATGTATAGACAAAAACGTAATCGGTGATCGTCTGAGAAAACGTAATAAACTCGTACTAAAAGCATAGGTCATCAGTTCTTAGATCAAATTCTAAAATGAATAGATTTGATACTGTATTACAGAATTACAGAAAATACAAAAATCTTCCTTTTTCCATACCTTGTATCATTGTACATTGTATCGAAAAAAGTGACGTCAAGCATTTTCCTTATGACTTTTCTCATAGGATGTTGTAGAACGCTCCATCAACAAAACAAATAAATAACGGAAACTGATGGACAATGAAACATTTTTATTGTATGAGTAGGTGGGAGCTGAAATTTTGTATAGGTATGTTTCTCGTTGTTAAGATGTTGTAATACAGAGAAACACGAACAACAACCCACAACGATGATAGGAAATAATCATCATCTTATAATTATGCGCATCGAAAATTTCATCAATACATACAAATAAATAAAATTGAAACGTCTGTTTGTGATATCAAAATAATTCACATACAGACAGATATATATATCATAGATATATATATCATATGCGTCTGTTTTGATTTTGACGACATTTTCACTGGTAGATTAAGTTATAAGACGTTACTTTACTATCTATCTATATATATATCTAGTCTAGTGTTTAATGACATTCTTACTAACATTTAACAGTCTTTTCTACTGATTATTTTTAGGCCCTTAAGCAAGGGTGGGTTAAAATTAAAATGTCTTTACAGAAATTCCCGGTATAGGTCGTAGCTATTCCACGTTTTTCCTGGACTCAGGTCTTTTTGCTTTAAGCGTTCTCCGAACGGTATGTTGGCTTTACCGAGAACTCATTGGATTTGATCTCGTGTTAAATGCTTTTAACTGAAGAAACAGTGTGGTGACAGAATTAGTTTAATTTGTTTCAGGATGGTTTGGTATTAAATTATATGAGAGAATATTATGTTTAACCGACTTATTATTATAATATAAATTACTCAGAAATGAAATAAATTGCCCTGACCTTTTGAATAACATTCAATTTAATGTCCCTCGGAAAAGCTTTGAGAATGTTTAAAACCTTTCTGTGTCCCGCTTTATAGGACTGTCTTAGGAGCGAATCCCACAATTACCCGCTTACGTAAACTGTTGAACACGTGCCATGGGTCATTAGATTTAAATCACCTCACTTTATATAGTTTTCAAAAATCGATTGCTTCTGAACAGAGCGCCTAATTTCAAACCTAGATTATATTTGACAGTCAATTAATTTAGTACGATTGTTTGTGCATGCGGTGTTTGCCTTAATAGGTTATATACTTAGTTTTTAAGTAGGTTAAATCAAATTTGTAAAATTAGTATTGTAACCACTGAAAAACCTTTTTAAATAAATAATAAATAAATAAACAATATATAATATTAAATAGAGTTGTACACCGTTCTACACCATTCTAAAAAAAAAATCACTAGCTAATATTAACAGTGATTAGCTTAACTTACCACCCAGTTGCATACTTGTGTGCTATTTCAATAACAAACATTCAGACTAGTTCAAATATTAAAACGGGTAACATTGAATTTGTAATTAACCCTTGAGTCATCTATCAAGCTGTTTACTAATTCAATGTAATAAAAAAAAAGTTTGGTGATATATTACTATATCTCCTGTCTGCGTTCATTATATACAAATAAGTTTTAACCAAAATTTATCACAAAATTTTGTTAAAATTGAAACTGGTACGAAAATATAATATGATATGCATAAACTTGAGAAACAATATGAAGCGTACATAATATATGCATACATATGTACTTTATTTAGAGCTCTAAGAGAGGCCTTTGCCCTCAATGTAATGCTATTTACTTACAACACTCTAATAATAAGTTTATATTTGAAATGCAAACAAGTTACGTATGAAAATGTGTGTATTATGCGAGATTATAAAGGGATGGTCGACAACATTTTGTATGTTGTCGATAAAAAGTATGGCATGTAATGCAAAAAGTAAAGATCATGTAAATATATAGACTCCTAAAGTAAGATTAGTTTGGTAATATGTTAATTACTTAAACAAATCATACCTAGAACCACATTTAAGGTAAAACTCCATATGTTACAAAAATATAACTATGTAATAGCTAACGTAACAAAAGATTTGATCTCTTAAAATAAAATTCAATATTTTATTTACTTTTTACTGCGTTAAATATTGCTATTTATAATGTCAAAACCTAACTATACTATTAACCTGATTATTGCTTAGTTTTTGTATGCTCAAGTCATATTTGTAGGCTAATAAAGATTTAAGTATTCATTAAATTATCCCATGTGTAGGTTTTCCCAACAATTTAATTTTAATTGATTTTTCTGACTAACTATTTCCATTTTTTGTCTGGTAAGCCTGATCGGAGATGGAACTCTGATCCCTTAGTATGTTAGACGTATATTATTTACTGATTCGCTAGTTGTAAAAAAGGTGTATTTTTTTATTTTAAAATGTAACACTTAAAGTATCGATAGATTTTAATCGGGCCCATCTCTAGTCATTACTCAGAGTGGCTAGTACTAATATTAGTCCTAACATCTGTGTTTACTTAGCTGCCATGCTCTCATGTGTTCGAGCGACCGATTCTACCACAAAACTGTCGTGTAACACCACAATTTCCTCCATTCACGGTCCACTACTGATTTTTTTCACATACAGTATCAAACATTTGTTGTTGACAAGCAATGGATGCCGCACTGTGAGAAAACATGTGTGTTCATGTTGTTGACTACAATGTATTAACTCTTCGCACATCATAAGTGCCCATAGCAACTGTTTGCATTAATAGCCATGAAGTTTGTTGTTCAGTTTTGTTGTACTTTACTTGGAGGCGAGAAGTTTCTATGATATAGGTGGCAAGTTGGGAATTGATGGGATTATGAAACAAAGTTGAAGTACGAGTTGAGGTCCAAAGTTCAAATCCCGTCCTAACACCTTTGACATATGTGTTCCACATACATTATTAAAGAATAGTGAAGAAAAATAAACCAAATTAGATCTATCACAAATAGATTTCTAGTTAATGCCTCCCTCACCAAACTCTTCAAATCAGCACACAGTAGCCCTTAATATTGATTGTCGCGAATGCGAAATATTAAGCCGTTGTTAACAGAGTGAATCGGGTGAGTATAGAAGCATATATATATATATAGTAATTAATAAAGTATTTCCCGTTTCCGTGCCCCATTCCCCTCCCCAGGGGAGGTTGGAGGCCACTAGGGGCAAGGTCCCCGATATTCTGTGTGACTAGTAAAAGTATCCGCATCCGAGAATGGGATGATATCAGGCAATCAGGTTGAACCAGCCCTGTGTAGCTAACACAGGGCAACTGATGCAAGCTCAATATTCGTGCATTATAAATACGTATGCGTATGTATAACCCAGTGCCTTACATAGTTCAAATATATTCGACTTTAGGTAGGATTTTTATAATTTATCGCAGATGTCAGTGGGTGGCAGTTGTCATTTACCATCAGATGGATTGAACGTTTGTTTGCTACTTCTGTAATTTCAACAAAACCTACTTATGAAATATTCCATTTTACGTACTAAGTCTACAATGTTGGTGGCATACATATCATGTACATGTGTACCCGTATGAACTCTATTAGTACTTTTGGGTGAAATGCTAATTAAAAGTTAGTGCAATTTCAAAGATAACCTCATACACGGACAAGAATTCAAATTAAATGTACATTTAGAACTTTAGATGGTACATAGAAGATTTAAAATTAATAAATTAGGATCCAGGTATTAGTAGTCACGAATAAGCAAGTAAGCTTTGTTGAATAAAAGGAAAAAAACCGTAGCGTTTTCAAAATCACAGATGTTCATTTTAATTTATTTATTTCTGAGGTAGAGTCCGGTAAAAAATGGTCTAAAAACTTAGTATCCCACGCGTGACTAAAGTTTGGCTACGTGACTTGGGAGAGTGACTCCTATAAATAGAATTTAACTGCTTAAACTTTGTGAGGGTTTCTGAGACCTTGACCTTGAAATTTTGCGATACTTCGGTACAGTTGTCTTCATTTGTCTTAATACTTTGATCTGACACAGAATTACAAATTATTTATAGAAAATAATGAACATATTTGAAATAAATAATGTACGAATTTGTTGTACTAATTTTGATAAAATTTTCGTGCAATGGATTTTACAACTTACTTTACGAGTGATACATAGACGAGTTGCTGGTTACAACTCTTTAAAATCTTACATCTGTACACAAATTTTTGGCCTCTCCCCAAAAATTGGAGGAGGCTTTCACCACCCTGCTCCAACGCCTATGCTTAAAAGTTTTAAACCACTCATGAGTTCTCCAACAAGGTTTAAGACTTCCAACTGGCTATATCAGTCGGATCTGATAATTTAACATCCCTCAAACGCACGGCATGGAATATAATATTTAGGCACTAACGGTCACCCATCCACCTCCCGCGCCCGATGTTGCTTCATTCTGTTGATCGATTGCGATCTATACATTCCGCGTGAACGCACAGACAAATTAAATGAATACAGATAACTAAATGAATACTTGGGTCCCCTGCGTTAAAATAGAAAACCCCTACATACAAACATGCGAAGAGATTAAACATAAATAGCATACGCATGTATCAATGCAACTTCGCGTAGAAATCACCCTTCTAAGCACAATGGTTCATGTCAGCGCGGATCAGTTGGCATACAATGGGTCGCAACAACGCATGCGCGGCGAATAATAATATTTAATTACACTGGCAACACAAAGACCTCGCCTCATTCGCCTGGCAACACCCGTTACGCCCGAACTGCGTTACAATACAATAGTGCTGGATACTCACTAGCCGTATCTATTTAATTTCTATCTTTTATGACAACGCGCGTGGCGAAGCTGTCAACCGGTCTGGCACACAGATATCTGAGTTCGATTCCCGGCTTGTAAGACGATGAATTAGATTTTTGTATGGGATACTCACTATACAATGAGACATAGAGTGAGGCGATGGGCGTAGAAAAGAGTTTCATATCAAATTTTATCTAATCTGATTGTTACGCGAAGTCATTAAAATAATTCCATATTTAAAATTTGGTTAATCCATTCGAAAAGGAAAAAAACCAGGCGGGAAAATCTAGAGCAAAAACTTGAGGGAAAATAATCATCAATATTATTTGATAATATATTGGAATAACAATAACGGGCTAATGAGGTACTTACCTACTTAGGTAACTTATTTAGTCATCGGGGGTTGCATGAACTTGTGAATACCCTCAATTGTTATTCAATTAACCTAAAATTTGTTTTAACGTTCCAATTTTAAAATCTTGACGCCTTTTCACGTTAACAACAAAGAAATTCCCAGTGTACTGCCAGCATTAAAGAAGTTTTTACTTGTAGCCACTTCTTGCAGTATTTGCATAGCGTTTGTTTTTACGATATTTGTGTTTTTTACTTATTAGTGCAGGTGACACCAAACTGTCTGATTAAATGCCTGTTTAACGGAGTACAGTGCTTCTAGATAGTGATTATAAAATTAAAGCGCTTGCTACTTAAAATTTCTGTATTTTATATAAAGTTACAATAAATGACATTTTGACGAATTTTATGAAAAAAAGGTCATCTACTTTGACAACTTTCTCAACTGTGCCTCTGCAATTTGACGACCAAAAAAAGGTCGTCATCGCCAGCATAAGCTTTTTATACATATTCCTCGATAAAAATTCAAAATAAAATATAATTATTAAAAAAAAAGATAAAATTTTACTTTTATTTACTCAAAAGTACGTTGCTGCCAAATACAGTAGATTCTGCACTATATTTTTACCACTACAGTATACATTAAAAAAATACAGTGTACGTACTGTAATTACAATCCATCTGGAAGCACTGCCGGAGTATGTTTTTACTGTTCATGATATTGTATTCAAGCGTAACAGATTACAAGCTCGATAATCGATGTATATTGTTTAGTAATCTGCCTTGTGTAAATCTGCATATTTTACTAGAACAAGAGTTTTTTAGGAAGTTGAGCGATGATACGTATTTTTTTACTGAGGTAATAGTACGCAGTTCATGTAATGATGAAGCGACTTTATGCCCTACATTTATAATTTATCTGAAGCAAGTATATAAATTCGACCACAAGTATACGTGCGTGAGTAATAAGAGTTTGGTTTCAAAATCAAAAGCGTACGTTTTAAGTACAGGCTCCGATTGTACAATTTTTTTTTTTTACAAACGAGCATGCAGTCGACCTGATGGTAAATAGTGACTGCCGCCCATCTGGACATCTGTTAGCAATTTTATATAGGACAGGGGTTCTACCAGAAGTCGATCACATATCTGCTACCACTTCCGATGACAAAGATGGTTGCTGCGTTTATAAGTGAGCTGGAAACCACACCCTTCCACCGAAACGCAAGAACTGCTTTACGCTAGAAATAGGTGTGGCGGTGGTACCTCCCCAGTCAAACTACACTGATTCTACATAAAGTTTCAGTACAAATTTTGTTTTAAGTAGAGCTGCTTATATAAACTAGTACGAAATATTAAAGCAAGGTTAAACGATACATGTAAACAAAAAATAATATGACAAAACAAATTAATTTTAACGGAAAGTAAGTACTTACGTACATTCAAAGCAGTAATGGGGATAACATAGAATTTATATACGCACACTCCCGCATTAACTGGGAACTTATTTTTAAAAATTTTTCATCAAAACAAAACCATTATTTGCATGGTTTGTGGACCGAAAACTCTAGATCGTAATACTCTTTGAGTTAGGTCTTAACACTTAAGTGGTTGTAATGAAGTCTATTTTTGCAAATCAAGGGTACAATTATTTGCAAATTTACTCGGTGCAAACTCGACACCTAACGTTTTTGCGAGCTGCCGGATCCACGTGTAGTCGAAGGTCACTGCGGTAGTTATTTATTTTTAACTCATAAATTTTAAGCAATCTAGACATCTAGACTTTAATGGGTATATTTATGAGCACTGCGCTTTTAATTATGACTTTGTTTTTTGTCTAAAATTTGTCTAAAATTAGATATGTTCGGTTGCTAGGAAATATATATCGCTAATAAATAATGTATGCACCTAAAATAAGCTACTGGCGCCCATGGACGTTAGATGGACAGATTCTGTAATGAACTGTAATTAGACCAGGGGTGCGATGCTCTTAGTCTGAATTTATCACGTTTTCTCAAAACGTTCACCGTTTACGTTTACGGTCAACATTGTAACAAACTTTGCAAGTTAAAACCAAAAACATAATCAATTATCGTTTTGAGGAAAATATAATAAACTCGTACACGTACTAAGAGCATTGAAGACGATCAAAAATGCTTTTCTAATCATGAAAAATTAATTAAAATCCCACTTGGTTTTGCATATAAAAAGCTGTTACATTGGTGATAAAAGGCATAAATTATTAGGTGTAGAGCTCTTTCTGTCACCGAAGTAGGTAGACTTTCGAAGGTGGTAGAACTATTTGTGGTTCGACTCCGGAAGCAGCAGCGCCACATCTATTTCTGCCTAATAATATCAGAGTTTTGCGCTGTTGTGTTCTGGTCTGAAGGAGGTAGTAAAGGAGACATACTTTTCAGAGGCATTCCGCCTTAGTCCTCAGGGGTAGCAACGTATCTGTGGCTAACTTTAGGTGAAACTATGATCTTACCCGGAGCTGATTACAGATGTCCATGGGCGGCAGTAGTCACTTACCAACAGGTGGGCTTCTTGTTCGTTTGCTACCTCCATAATAAAAAAAAATCCTATAACGTAATAGGATCCGATTTAAGCTGCTGCGTCCAAAGCGGTGTTGCAGCAGAGGCACCAACAGTGCCTTTAGAACTAGTTCATCATGTTTCCTGAAAACCATAATTATTACCTTTACGCCCATAAATTGTACACTGAACGTTTTCGTTTCAAGCCATATCTTGCCATGTACTTTGGAATGATGGAGGATAACGTAATGATTGTATGGCGAAACGTAATATTCTCATACAAAGAGCACAGGACATGCTAGTCACCATCTCTACATAAAAATAACAGTTTAAAGAACATTTAAGTTTACTAAGCAAGTTGTAGGCATAAGTCTTCTTTAGTCTTACAATATAAATTGCTTTGGACGTAACACCACTAGATCCAATTAAGTTAGTCTGTCTGTACAACGGGGCTTCCATGCAATTGCACTGCCTGCAATATGTATTTAGATAATCGATAATTATGTTGTCTTTGTTCACTAATTGTGTAACGTGAGTTCTTTAACAAGTAATCTAGGTCTAGGATAGTTAGATTTATACGTTGCTTGTAGCTGGAAATCGGTATTATTTCCAACAACGACACAGGAGAAAATCCTACTGTGGGGCTATGAGTGTAGAAAGCGTTTATGTTTACTATAATTTAACTTCAATTTAACTACACTATTTACTGTAGGGTTTAGATTTTTAAAGGGGTGTTGAGGGGTACTACGCCTCGCAGCTTAAAAAGATATAGCTCCAGAAGATTGCTCCGTGTAAATTGACTACCAAACATTTATAAGATTGAGGTGGTGAGCATGCAGGCGACCTGATCTTTAATCCACTCATGATTGTGATGGCTGGCTCACTTTCATGTGCGAGAATCTTTACATCTGAAATTAACGTAATCAACCCATTGTTCTCCCTTTGCTGGGCACAGGTCTCAGAATTAGAGAGTTTTAGGTCATAATCCACTGCACTGGCCAAGTGCGAATTGGTCTAAAATTAACATTAGTTCGCAAGTCGTATGGTTCGACCTGGGAAGTACCGCCGCGACATCTTTTACTACCGTGAAGTTCCACCGTTTCGGTGAAAGGGTGTGGTTGTTAGCTCACTTTCATAAACGACCATCTCAGATCTCGGGAGTGGCTCTGTATGAAGTTACTTAGAGATGTTCACGGGCGGCAGTGACCGCTTACCATCAAGTAGACTGCATGCTCGGTTGTTACTTCAATACTATAAGAAAAAAATAATAAGTAAGGCGACGTTGTTTTCGTGGTATTTTTAAAGGTACATATAGGTACATCTGAAGCTCGTAAACAAATTTCGAAGTCTGCTGTTGCGAGGTGTAGAGGAGGATGCGTTGCCACTGCTAAGGACTAAAATAATCGCTTCATATATAAGTCAGTCGACATAAGAAAGACGAAGAGATTTGTGGGTGGTAGAACTCTTTGTGGTTAGACCCCGGAAGCACCACCGCCACACCTATTTCTGCCTAAAAACAGCAGAGTTATGCGCTGTTGTATCTGAAGGGGGTAAGGGTAAGGGTGTAAGGGTGGTAAGAGAAACATACTTTGCCGCAGCATTCCATCTTAGTTCTCAACGCATCTGTGGCTAACCTTAGGTGACACGTTGATCACATCTAGGATTGATTACAGATGTCCATGGGCAGTAGCCACTTAACTTGAGGTGGACTGCATGCTTGTTTGCTACTTCAATACTATAAGAAAAAATAATAAGTAAGGCGATGTTGTTTTCGTGGTATTTTTAAAGGTACATATAGGTACATCTGAAGCTCGTAAACAAATTTCGAAGTCTGCTGTTGCGAGGTGTAGAGGAGGAAGGAGCTGCGCAGGCGCCGGTGGACCGCTGCAAAATATTTACATTTCGCATTAACACCGTCGTAAACGACCGTGTTGTAATGAGCGGTTTGGGTTTGTTATTTTTGATAGGGCTGTAGTTTTTGCAATTTAACGCGATTTTACTCATAACTCAACATTATATTTTTTCCTGTCTGGGTTACAAATTAAACACGCAGACTTAGAAGAGAAATCTAATGAAATGAAAAGCATCATTAAGATATCTATCTGGTCTGAGATCGAACCTGGGGCACATTGCTTGTCAAAGGTGTTGTGACCGCTTGGTCATGCGTGTCATCATATGTACATCATCGTCTTTGTACTCATACACATACACATTTGTATATTTAACCTTAATATGTACAAATAATAAGTCTGTCAAAACGAGATAATTTCATTTTCAAAAAATTCCGTGGACTTCTATGCCTATCTTAATATATATTAATTACGTGTCACGTTGTTTGTCAGGGCTAAACTTTGGAACTACTGAACCTATTTCAATCTAATTTGCACACCGTGTAAAGTTTAACATAACCCTCTTTTTGGCAGTTGGATAATAAACTCTAACATTCAGTACTAAGGAACACACCAACATTTTTTTAATGCCCAACGAAGTGGGCACGGGTCTGCTAGTGAACATATAAAATCACGTATACACAAACATAGAATCGAATACATATGATTTTACCGCTGAACGCTAACGCTTGCAGCACAATGCGAATGTCGATTAAAGTGAATTTCTCGATGTCTTTAGATAAGGCAGCAAATACATGACCATGTAACTAACCTAACTTCCAACTTTGTGTAGGACTTTGACTATTTTACTGGCTTCATTAGATTTCCATGGGCAATGACTAATTAACATCAGGTAGACTGCATGCTAGTTTACTACTTCAATAAGAAAAGCAAATCAGTAGTACAATGGCGATATGGGTTTGTAAACAGGTATAAAGGTGCTGCCACACTGGCTTAGGCGTAACAGCTTAATGCGTTTTACCTTTACCTTTACTTTGACATGCTTGGCGTAGTGGCTACTAAACCGGTCTGATACCAGAACGGTCCTGGTTCAATCCTGATTATACTTATACTTTTTTGCACCTATGTGTAAACGTTGCTATACGGCAAAGAAGTAAAAGGGCGTTTTAAAAAAAATCGTTCTGTGTGGAAGATCTGTTATATCTCTATCATGCATCACGCGAATGCAGGCGTGATCATTTAGGCCATCACGCTCGGCTCCAATCAGTCGATTAGTATAATAAGCATGGCATCTTTGTTGACGAAACAAATTCGGATCGACGTATTAGTTCGCACTAATTAGGTTCTGTTACACAAGATTGTGTAAACTATTTATTGATTACGCTGATTAAGGCTTCTTTGCTTTAACCTGATTAACCGAGACAGATTAGGATTAGAGCGTTTCTGATTTTGTATGTATTTAGTAGGATTAAAAACAGACCTACCTAAGCATTGTTCTTACTAGTCTGTGTTCTTCGTTGTTCACAAGTGGTTTAGCAGAAATATCCAAATTTTGTTTTTGCTTTTGTATGCTCCGTGATATGCAAGATTGCAAGCAATTACATCAACTACTTATATAATCGAAAAGATTTAAGTAGCAGCAATTTATCAAATCGTGGTCCTATAAGCATTATTAACCTGATGTAGAGAAAATATCTCCACTGTGAAAGAAAAAGTACAAAGTGTAAATAAAATAATTTGTGAATCAATTCTATATACTTAAACCTAAAGGAACGTACTCGCTGTCATCTATAGGCATTTGCAACACTAGAGGAGTCGCCAATGCATGATGCATGCGCGGTCGAGAGCTCTTTATGCAACTTTTTTGAAGGCCCCCAAGTTACATCGCCCCGAGAATCCTTGGGCAATTGATTCATACACATTCACTTCTTGTACGTCTGTGGCAAAAAGGAACGTGCAAACCGAACCTATTGCTAAAAAGAAAATCCAAGTTATATTTATGATCAGCTTGACAACCCTATAAAGTTGTCGGAGTTAGTCTCGTAACTGGTTTGGTTGTCCAAACAGTGTGGCACCGTCACCGTCAAATGGACTAACAGTAACTGTTCAAATTAAATGTTAAAGTTTATCGTGCCAAACAAGCTTCTGTATGACATTTGTAAGTTGATATATTGGAGCTAAACATATTTATAATTATCTGGTTATAATGCATTGATCGTATCGGTCTGACACGCAATAGGTTCCGAGTTCGATCTCCGGTTAGACAGAGACTTCAAAATTATGAATTTAGATTCTGTTCAACTTTTCATGAAAAAATAACAAGGATTGTTTTCTAAATTCAGAACAGAACTAATAAAATGTTGCAAAATCTGTGAGGCAGTTCTATACGAGCACATGTGCATATGTATATGTACTTACATATTATGTACTTATTTGTGTAGCTACGTTTTGTGTTACTTAATAAAAATTAAAACATATAAATACCGTGATAGAGTAATTATTGGAACTAAGACCACATATTTCTCGGAAGCCCACGGCTGAGCAATTATTACAACGTGGTGCTTTGACCTAATGCCGACTGGTGACAGCACTATTTACCAGGAGGTATGTGCACACTGCAGTGAATAGATTTTTTATTTATGTTTATGTAATATATATATATATATATATATATTACATTCCGTATGACTATATATATATATATAGTCATACGGAATTAGTCTGGACTTTACTTTCACTATGGCTATATATTCCAATACGGGTGAAACGTGTAACGTGTTAAGTAATGTCAAATAGAACAAGGGTTCTATCTGAAGTCGACCAATGCTACCTCAGTGTTCCACTGAAACGCAAGAACTGCTTCACGCTAAAAGCAGGTGTAATGGTGGTACCACCCAGGTCAAATTACACAGGTTTTACCACCTCTAAGACGATGATATGGTGTCGGCGAAACTGTTCTGAGTCTTGAAATGCCTTGATTGAAGTCACGTGAATTATGATTGGAAAAATATCGAAAAATATTCAAAAACTAGATGAAAACCCGGCTTCGCTCGGTTGTAATGTGATTATAGGTAGGTAGATATTTTTGTATTTATAATCAACTAAAAGGTATTATACCTTAGACTTAGAAGCAGATACTCGTAAAAGCTGCCAGTTCGCTAGACGCTACCACTTGTAGTAGCTAGTTTACAGTTTAATATATTGGTCCCAGTGCTAGCGACCCAATCTCAAATTCCGAGCATATTTATAGCGACCTACACACGTCCTCAACGGCGCGGCAGCGTGATGCAGAATTGCGATGTAAAATTTTGTAACGCCATCTAGTTTAAAATATCAAAACTATGTAAGGTAAGTAACACCGCTAGATGGCATGTTTATCCTACTATTACGTAAATCGGCTTTAAGGAATTCAAGATGGCATCCGAGTGGCCAATATGGCGACTATTTG
>MOOZ01001346.1:1167946-1182767 GCA_002930495.1 Cecropterus lyciades | reverse complement strand
ATCTATATATTAATACGTGAAGCAAAAACTTTGGACCCCTTTTTACAAAAAATGCGCGGACGGAGGAGTATAAAATTTGACACACTTATAGTTTATATGAAGGAGAAGTGCAGAACGCTAATATTTTTCAATAATAATAATCATAAAGTACATTCAATCAATAAATAAAACATAATGTACAGAGGAAAATGCGTATAAAAACTTTGTAGTAGAAAAAAAGAAATATTTGCGTTTAATTACGGTCGAATTTCGACCGCTGTGAAGGGCAACTAGTATATATAAATTGATCAAGTTTATTGCGTTTCTTTAAAACGATCCATTGCTTAAGTTTTCACCCATACATTGCATCATAAATTTTACTTGTTTTTGGCGAAAACGTAAACAATATTGTTTTTAAGTAATCCTGCTAAGAGCACTGAAGACGAACAGTTTTGTTAGTTTTTTTCTGTAATTTAAGTTTGTCCTGTTGTCGCATGTTTGAAAAACGGGGATTCGTACCTGGATCCTTCTACTAACCCTATCAGTATATTGAAACACTAGACCGGTTGACAACAGACACAGTTTTTTAATTTTTCCCGAACGATATAATTTTTATAACGTTACGTATATCATGTCAATGGTTACGAACCCCGCCATACAGAAAGCGGCAACTTTTGAGAGCTATAAAATTGTTCACCCGAACACCACATCCACACATGGTGGTAATAAAAATATAATATCGATTCTAAACAACGGATAACAAAGAAATTACGACAAATTTATCTTAGAATTTCGCATACAACATTTCGACTTATTATGCCGGGCGCTCGTAAAACGGGTCCCACCTATTTCGGACTCGTAAAAGTGTCTCGTAAATTTTTCGTCACAAATGCGCCTCTTTGTTGGTTGCAGGGTAGGCCCTTAGGGCCCCTCGGATAATCTGGCTCGATAAGTTGCTACCGATACGATACCCTCGATGCTAGGGATGGTAGGGCGAGGACAAGTGGGTAGTGATAAGTACTTACGCTACGAAGATACGGATTTTAAGAAATTGCCAACTATTGTATTTGGTTTTTCATAGGATTGGTTTGGGAAATGGATTACATTTTCAAGTGTGATACTCGTATGTGCGTTCCAATTTTTCTTTACTTTAGAACAATGCTTTATGCAAAAACGAGTTACAGTTACATGAAAAATAATGTACTTAAATGGTTCGCCCAAACAAATATATATCACCAGAATAATTTACATAATTTAAAACAGTCACCTAAAGCATATTACTTAACACTATATTAGTAGATACTAGTTAGTTTGTGTCTGATAGGAAGATATAGGTACGTGTATATTTTTCTATAAGCATGTTGTTCAAGGACCTGAAAAAAATCTTCATATTATTGCTTACTCATAATATGTAGTTTTGATTCATAACATTAGGTTGTAATTTTTTTTAAATAAAAAGTTGCAATAACCCAAGAACATACAGTCTACCTGATGGCAAGTGGTCACTGCTGCTCATGAAGAATATGTGTAAGCAACTTCGTATCGAACAAAGATTCCATCTGAAGTCAATCACAGATGCGTTGCTACTCTCGAGGACAACGATTGTCGCCTCATATAAAAGTGAGCCGGCAACCACACCCTACCACCGAAACGCAAGAACTGCTGCTTCGCGCTAGAAATAGGTGAGACGGTGGTAACCATACTCATTTCACCGCCTCGAATACCTATAGTACTTTAATTAATAATTAATATTAATTAGCAAATTCTCATAGCAGTTGTCTTTAAATTATTTATTGTCTTTAAATTAATTAATTAGCTGTTAAGTTCAGTATATCTTACTGGAAACGTTTATAACCTCTTAAAAGAGACAGTTTATTTCTTTCAATCTATTTTTACCCTAAGACAATTTTATACGGAGCATTCTTACGTAAAACACGGCTCTTAAAGGAAACAGAATTTAATCACGACTGGCCTGCCCTTCGACAACACGAAACCCCTCACTGAGCACCTCCATTGAAGAAGGACCATTCAGCGTGACCCTTGTATTTGTACGGAGTGGAACTAAAATAGAACCACATCGGGGGTCAAGTTGTTATCGACCCGTCAGGTTATGTTCTTAGATAACGAATAGTATAAAATGATCTCTAGATTTCAAATACTGGTAGAAAAACTTAGGTCATTTTATAGTAGACAGTTACGCACAGAATTAGCTATACATTTTCAGTATAATTAGACCTCTGATCACCTTATAACTGTTTTCTAAAATAATCTTGTTATAGTTGGTAATTAAATAACTTCAAAGTTTTTAAAACAGGCTACTTGAGTTTTTGCTGGAAATCAGACCTGACATCGTTCGCGTGGCCGACGTTGTATAAACTAACTAGCTAACAGTCGTTCCGTAGGAATAAGAGCTAGTGTGATATGTGGATTGGTGCTAGAATTTAGCTATCGGTCACATTTACTACGGTAATGAGTATTCCAAATGTTAATCTAGGTCTATATGTGTGCCAAATTTCAGCGAAAGTTTGTGAGGATGTATCCTCACAAACTTTCGCCGTTTGACTTGACTGCGTCAGAGGGAGGGTAAGGTCCATTTCTTTGGCACGCGCTACAGCCCAAATGGCTTGACAGATTATGACGTATGACATATAATTCGAATTGTCCCAATTTTGAAGTTTGACATAGGCTATATGATTTTTAAAAATGGCGAATACAAATACGAGAATAAGGGGGGGGGGAGGCACTTACTTAGTTGATTATTTTGATAAAAACTTATATAAAGCGTAAAATTAAGTATATAATTATGAACAAAAAAAACGTTTTAAGCAGTCGGATTTTTTGATTTAACATTTTTAACAATTTAACTAGTTATTATTAAAGTAAGAAGTAAGATAAATTGATATAACAATGTTCGTTTATTCATTTCAAAAACGTATTGCGTAATTGTATCTGCCCCATTCAACAATGACGAGCTTTAAGTCTCCTCGCAAATGAAAGGATAAAATTTTGATACTTAACTTGAATGAGCTTAATTTAATTGATTAACTTTTCGGAATGAGCTACATAATGAATGGAGTTAGTTCAAGAAATTTATTTTAAAAATACCTACGTGATTTAACAATAAAAATAATGTGTTCTATGCAGTAAAATAAATGTGGTAATTCTTGTAAATTAGAACATCTGTTAGAAAACACAACAACTTAACAAATTTTTAACCTAAATATCAAATTAAACTAATATAATATTTTTTGCCAAACCATTATTATCCCACTGCTGGGTACGAGATTTCTCGTAGTCCACCGCGCTGGCCTAGTGCGAATTGGTGGTCTTCACACACCTTGCAGAACTCTTTGTAGCGAATTCTCAGGTATGTAGTTTTTCTTCACGATGTTTTTCTTCCCCGTGAAATAGTGATAATTAATAGACACATAATTTTAGAAAAATCTGTGGATTCGAATCTTGTACCCTCGATTGAGTCTAAGTTTCTATCATTAGGCTATTACTGCCCAATCAATATAGTATTCGCTAACCAAAGACTAAGCATACCGTGTTTGTAATACTTTATGATTAAAACACCAGTATAGCGCAACACAAGAACATAATAACATGTTCGTAATTCTTACGTACAACGCGTTCAAGTTCGGGCAACGAATAAAACCGAGCAAACCCGAGTACACGCGAGCGAGCGGCCTCGCCGCCCGCCAGTCGCCCTCCCGCTCGCGGAAGAACGAACGTGTACGAATTCACTTACGTACAAGCGCCGCCATTTTGAGTCGATAAACACGTTACCGCGCGTCGTTTTTGTGGCACAAAAATTCACGTAAACCTAAAATAAAAAGATAAAATTTACATTGTTCGAATTAGTTTATCTTTATTTGGTTGAAGTTGCATTGGGAAGTTTACGAATTCGATTGCAATAGGTACCTATTATGTCATAGTATTATTACATGACATTGACATTTTGTGTGATGACAATAGAACAATAGATTCGTGTCGGACTACGGCGACAATTTAAATTGAAGCAATAGTTCAAGAATAGGACGCGAACTTCAAAAATTAACTATTTGACCATTTAAAAGGTATATTAAGCAGTTTTGCTGTTTATAAATAAAAGCGTTTCCATAGTGGATTTATTTTATCGAAAATAATTAGTGAAAAAAAAAAGTAAAAGTTGTCTAACATATTGTGAAGCGATATATTTAATTTGAATTTTGTAAATTCAAGACTTGTACAGAAGTAACATATAATTTCAATAATTCTTAAGACATTATTTGTCCTTTAATTTGATAGAGTTTGTCAAAATGTAATCTTATAATTGACGTTCAATATAGCTTCACTAGGGTATATTCACATTAGATCGACCCGACAGTTTTACCGTTCGCCGATATACAATTAATTTATAAATTGATTGACTGACATATCTTGTTGCTTATATTGTTCATATTGTCGTTATATTCCAGTGTGCACAGAACAAACTTTTATCACTTGTTGTGCACACTAAGATCTATGAATCTGCAAACTGTAAAACTGTCGGGCCGATGTTATGTGAATTGACCTTTATCGTTGTAATAGTTTTTTTAACAATTAGTTACAAGGCATTGAATTTCTGTCTTTCGGCTAAATATAATAGTAACAAAATAAAAAAATAATAAAAAAAAAAACAATTTATTTCAGTAGAATTCTTGTCAACGTAAACTAAAATGGCAGAGACAGAATGGACGAACGAACAAGTCATTCGGCTTATTAACGAATATAAGGGCAAGCCAGAGTTGTGGGACTCTGAACACAACTTATTCAGAATGCAGACGGCGAGGTATGAGGCGTTCTGCCAACTGGCCGAAACTTTTGAATGTGATATAACAGATCTGAAGAAGAAACTGAACTCGATCTTCGCCTCTCACAGAAGAGAAAAGAGCAAGGTCAGATGGGGAGGCACTTCCACGTGGTTCCTGTACTCCCATCTGAGCTTCCTGCCCGGTCACCTCGAGAATGGTACTGGGACGATTGACATAGAAAATGTAAGGCTTTCTCATATTGTTTGTTAAATTGGATACCGACGCGATCATGAAGACCCATTACAAAGTCGATTTTAGATTACGACTATATGACTAACACTTTTTTAATTCCCATTTATGTTTTAATACCGTGCGTACAATATTAACCATAAAAGCCCCCATTATATATGTTTCTAATTTTTATCTGTACTATTATATAAAAATGAGACAGTGTGGGTCTGTGTGTCTGTTTGTTACACAATCACGCAAGAACCACTGGTCTGATTAACATTAAATTTTGCATGGATGTAGCTTATTTAGCAGGTCAACTTATAGGCAACTATTGATTTCAATATTTTTCGCTATTAAAAGATGGCAACTATTTTAGTAACGTCACTACACTCTTTGGTTTCAAACTTTCATATTTCCATTTTAAATAAAAAGAGAACGCTAACAAATAGGAAACTTGTGATGGTATAAATATACAAGGTTAACATTTAGTTTTTTTATCCGGAAGGTCTTTATCACATTACTTGCACCTACTGCCAACGGTAAGCGAGTAAAGCCTCAATATTTTGTCACGTAGCGCGGGTACTTCAGCTAGTTTTAAATAAAATTGGACTTTCGGAAGTTGATATTTGTGATCAAATTACGTAGCGTTGCTAGCCTTGATTTTTTTTGTTAATATAATAACAAAAAAAATCAATGTAACTATCTCTATATAGAGCAGAGATTGTATCTGAAGTAAGGATTATCTAATCCTGAGGATTAAAATGGTCGCGTTGTATATAGTAGGGCTAGAGATAGATGTAACAATGGTACAATCCCGATTGAAACAAATTGGTTCTACCTTTTAATATAGTAAGAACTCCTCGTGTATCTATGTGATATAAGCTTGTTTATTTTACCCTTCAAACCAAAAAACAGCAGCGAAAAAAGGCACGTGGCGGTGGAGCCTTCACATTCAAACCTAATAGGGTTCTTTAATTACCTATTTACTAGCACGTGTATGATAACCTTGACACATAAACACCCAGGCACCTATCCAGCCCAATTGTTTTCAATTTATTTTCTGATAAGAGACGACCTCGAGCGCACAGTCGGCACCAAAGTTTGACAACAACTATACACGCCAAAATGCTATCTATATACACTTATAATAAATATCAATATATCGTGTACAACTAGACCTGACGACAGACCCTTAAGCATCCAAGCGATATTGCTCCTCTATCCAACATTATAGATACCAAAATTGCGTGCATGATTTCACACAAACAACGTTCACTGTGTCGCTTGTTGTACTTGTTATTGTAATCGAGTATTGTAGGTAAATTTGCCATTGTAAAATGTTTGCATAAGTACGGAAGGTCGATTTAATTTAACTATTTTCGTTTTATCGCTCGCTATTTTATTGAACCATCTCTGTTTCCGTGTAGCTAACGCACGTAAACATCAATGTACCGATTTTTTATCAACTTTTACATTTGGTGGAATTGAAAAAATATAAATATTTTGGCAGATGCTAATAAAATAATCCTGGAGATGATTGAAGCTACATAATTTTTTATTGTAGGATGTTTTTCGACAGAGAGTGCAACATCATTATCGCAACCTGGTTTCCAATTTAATCCATATTTTAGAATATCTCTCTATGTAAAAAGTTAATATCCTCCCAATAATTATTTACGATTTAATATTGTCACGACGTTGTGTTACTCGTGTTATGGTTTAAAGATTCGGTCAAGGACATACAGCTTTCCAACTTCCTCGTCATCATCCTCGTAGATAGCAATGTCTCTAGCCGATTTTAAGCAAGACTCCAATCCCATTTAGTGTTCAATACAGATGTCTACACTTAGTCCTCAGAGAAAGCATGTAACCTATCATAGGTTTCACTGCGAAACGTTACACATGCTTGTGTTCTTCATTGTTCCGAAGTAGTGTAGCAGAAATATTAGAATTTTGTTTTTATTTGTGTATATTTAATGTATATATTTTATGCTAGCTCACGAGTGAAATTACATAAACTATGTAAGTCTTTATAGTTGGAATAATTTTAGCACGGTGCTAAGAATCAAATCGTTCCGACTATTCCTACTATCAAATCGCTATTTTATGCAACGTCAACCCGATGTAGAGAATAACTATTCCAAAGAGTAAAAAAACCTTAATGTATATAAAATAATTTGTAAATAAATTTGCTAACAAACAATTTGTAGTTAATAGGACTCCGAGCTAATTTATGTTTATTTACAGATATCCGTATCTATCTTTGAGACTAAATTTACTCTTGTTTGTCACAACAATTTTATATAAAAAAAAACCTATGGCATTGTGCCATGCGTCGTCATTGTTATATCAAAGTCAATAACAAATAAAGCTGATGAAATAAGTAATGTCATTACAATGATATGAATGGCCTGTTCTAGGGAATAACAAATACACCGTCATTCTCATTAAATACTATAAATCATGAGGCGGTGCAAATTTTATACAGTAGCGGAAAACTTATCACATTTTACATGGAAGTCATTAAAGTATAATTCACTTTTTCCGTATTGCTATATTTATGTCCTAGTGTCTGCCCGCGGCTGTACTCGTTAGTAACCAAGTTTTATGACAACTTGTACGAGTTATTTTTTAGTTAGAGTTAGTTTTTAGTTAGAGAGTTTAGAGTTAGAGTTCAATGTTGAAAGGAGTCAACGCCACGCGTCATATGTTTGTTTGTCCTCCTATGAACGTGTTATCGTAAATCACATTAAAAACCAATACAAAAATAATAAACGTACCGCAAAAGTAAACATTATACTTTTTCAGTTTAGTGTTTCAACCGAAATTAGTGTGACTTCCGTTTTATAGTAGAAATAAATACTTAAATAATCGTAGTATAATGTTGGAGCATTATGTAGCTATAATTTTGTTTATTTCGATCTTGATTATTAAGAATTCAAATCGAATCCACTGAATGCCATTTCTTCGTTGAGTTATTGTTTTTTTGTGTGGTTATAGATATTAATTTATCTGAGGCGTTCCACCTTCAGGGATAGCAACTCATCTGTGGCCAACCTCAGTTAAGCCTAATCTTATTTGGAGTTGATTGCAGATGTCCATGCTAGTGGCCAGTAGTTAGTATCAGTAAGAAAATACATGATCCTAGCCATTTCCCGCGACTCCGCCCGCTTGGGTCATGCACCACGGTAAAAAGTATCCTGTTAATCCACGCCTTAAATTGTCTGACAAACACACATACATTCTCACAAACTTTCACATTTATAATATTTTTTTAAGATTGCAATAGACACTAATATAAATTATGTGTCCAACACCTATACTAATAAATACTTACATTATATTTTAGTTAAACAACCTTCGTAACCAAATATAAACAAGTACTTCAAAGAAGCGCCGTGATTATAACTGGATCGCACGCTGTTTATTCTAACCATTTGCACGAGCCGGGCGTCGAACCCGGAACTCGTGTTTGCCAAACGGACGCGGTACTGTGCCAATGGCCGCCTCATTGTCCACATTTTAATATTAATAAAAATCACTTGCAAACGAATAATTGTATCTACAAACAAATTACGTAAAGTACTTAGTTGTGTACATAGTATGTGTTTTTCGACAGTGTTCGACTTCTTAAACTGATTTATATTTATTTGAAATGTATATATAAATTGCTTTTTTGAATTTGTCTGTGTTTTCAGGTTATTTTTGGAAACGTCGAACCTTTTTGAAGGGTCTTTTTAAATTTTTGAATGTATAGAATTTAAAGTATCACCACGCCTATTTCTATCTTATAAAAACAGTGTTAGGCACTTCTGTGTTTTGGTTCAAGGGAGGTGCTGAGTTAATCCCGCTTATCCGAGGCGTTTCAGCTTAGACTTCAGGGTAGCAACTAAAGAAAGCGAAGACTTACTAATAAGTCAATATTATACCCAGTTTCTAAAAATCAAAAGAGCGAACTTGAGATTTAAACTTCGAACTTACAGAATGAGCGCTTAAATTTGAAAACATATAAGCTATTACTCATAATTATTATAAATTTGTGATGAGAACGAACTTCTCAACGACATTTATATATACATATATACACACGCAAATATATATATATATATATATTGTCGAAAGAAAGTCGACCCTCCTCCCCCCTTTTCCCTCTATTTCGAGGCGCAATTTTTAAAAATTATATAGCCCTATGTCACTTTCATAACTAGGACGATTCTAATGATATGTCGTACGTTACAATCCGTCAAGCCGTTTGGGCTGTAGCGCGTGCCAAAGAAATGGACATACACACAAACAAACATACATACATATATACATACATACTCTCGAAAAACATTACCCTCTTTCTGACGCAGTCGGGTAAAAAGAAAATCTCTTCTTCATTAAGATGGTGATGAGGAATATTAACTGTACGTAATATCTGTGACGGCAATGTGACGGCCAAACAATATGAAGATAAAAATAAATATTCTGCCGCCCCCTTAATGTGAGCAAATATTGCCGCTCTCCCGGACTTTGATTTAGGCGCCCCTCATACCTGCGTCCAGGACTGCTCCAGTTTGTTCCTCGGTTAGATCCATGCCTAGATAAACTTAAACCCAGTGTGAATCGATCTACATATGTAAATATACCCTTTTCCACTACCTATAAGTAGGTAATACATAATTAATTTGATGTAACATTAAGTATAATTATATCATCAATATAAGCGATAAAGAATTAAAAACCTCATATCGTAAGACAGAGAGAGTTAGTATATAAGTTACGTATCGTAATGATATCCTAAAATGGACGATTGTTTAGAGCTTACATGTTAATCTAGAAATACAGGCAGATCTGCAACTTTGCTTGTTAACACTTAAGACGATAACAAGGTGATAGACGCATAGCACACGGCAACAGAACATATAAAATAATAGCGCTAAGTAGATGACTTTGTCTCTATGTGCAACGATGTTGCTATCTGATACACAAATATTGAACACTTGAATGGAATTTTCTATTCTATAAATTATGTCTGAAATAGATATATTGTTCATCAAATATACAATATCATGTACTTGATTATAAAAGGTTCTATAATTATGTATACTACATGTTACATTACAATTTTCAATAATTATATTCAATAAAATGTATTATAAACCGAACAGTTTTAACACAAACAAACATACAAACAAAATTACAGATTTAAAAAATGTGTGTATCATTTACGTTTTGCATGTATCTCCCACCTGATATATTTATTAATTGATCAATTTTGAATTTAATACTATTTTATTATTTCCCAGAAACCGAAAAAATCAAAGAAACGTCCCATCTCAGAGGAAGAGGAAGATGAAGAATCAGATCATTCTTATGGCGAGAACGATGGAGAAGTAGCAGAAGAAATTATAATAAAAGAAGAGCCTGTAGTAGAAGAAGAGATCAAACCTCAGCGGAAAGTGAGACCACGTTTAACGAGAGTAGTTAGAAGAAAAATGATAAAAGAACAGAGAAACGACAATATTTCCAGTTCTAGACTACTAGATACATTAAAACTGCTGAAAAAATCTGACTTGATGAAGAAGAAAGATGAGTGTGATAGCTTCGGGGAATACATAGCGGTGTCGTTAAGGAAACACGACGAAAGAACCCAGTCAATGATCAAGCAGGCTATTAATAATATTTTGTTTGAGCAGGAGATGAAGAGATACAATTCAGCTCAGTATACAGTAGTTATAACGGGTGTGGAGGAGAATCCACTCTTAGAACACGACAGGGAAAAATAGTAAAGACTGAATTATTAGTTTATTATATAAGGTTGATTGAGCTAAATAGGTTAATAAATTGTCAAGTTATGGTAGTAACAGGTGGTTTTATAGAAGCGTGTGAACTATTTTCCTACTTCATTTAAAATCTTGCCCTCACGGCAAAGCCGCAGGTGAATAAAATCGCATATCGTCGTTTAAGTTCTATCACCGCGTAAGTAATTTTTGGCAATTTTTTTGGAGAGACGAAACCTTTTAATTTTACATAAACGCAACTAAAATTCCATTTTGTACTTTTAATTTTCCATAATTTAAAGGTATTTTTGTGTCGTACCTTGATTCTGTTTGGACAAAACGACGCGTATTTCGATTCCAATGACGATGATTTTCAAAATGTCATTACCGCCAAAAAATGACTTACGCGGTGCTAGAACTTAAACGACGATATGTCAAAGTAGAGTCTGGAATTTTCATAACCTAACCGCTTGCAATCTCATTCAACTGTGTGTTAAACGATTCGACCGGTGAGTCAATTGGTATGCGGCTAGCTGCTAGACAAAAACAAATTTTTGATATGTTTAAATTAAGCTTTTTTCTTTAAAGAATACTTAATTCTTGATTTTATGAAAGTAAAGAGTATAAGCGTTTTATCAGCGCCTTACAATAGATCCGTATATATTGATATATATTTTAGCGTACGTTTTTGACTTACATAATATATTTTTTCTTAGATACGGAAATATATACATATATATTTATTTATTATAATTTATGATGCACAAGATTCATATTGCAGACATATTTTCCTGAATAAGCTTGTCCAACAAAATTTCATGTAAACTTCTTCTAGAGTCTTCAAGTTCAATTAGAATCCAAATTCTAGAAATATAGCCAATTTCACAATTTTAATTATTTCCTGTCGTTTTTGTCGTGATCATTGTATGCTTTATATAAATAATTTCGGTTATCAAATAAATATTTTCATGTACAAATTACTTTCATTGCAATCTATAACATTATTTTTTATTCAATCCATCAAAACCAGTCTTGCCTTCAATTTGCTACCTTTACAAGATCATAACAGTGCTGAACCTGCTGTTATTAATTATGAATAGGTGTAGGTGTGCGGCTCTCTTACAAAAGAAGCTTTTAAAGGTGCTAGAACTCTTTGTGGTTCGACTCCGGAAGCACCACCTATTTCTGCCTCATAACAGCAGTGTTGAGTGTTGCTGTGTCTGTGTGTGGGTCTGAAAGGTGTGGTAAGGGAGACATACTTTTCCGAGGCATTCCATCTTAGTCCTCAGGGGTAGCAACGCATCTGTGGCTAACTTTAGGTGAGACTTTGATCTTGCCTGGAGTTGATTACAGATGTCCATGGGCGGCAGTGGCCACTTAGCATCAGGTAGGCTGCATGCTCGTTTGCTACTTCCATACTATAAAAAAAAACATCTCAGTCCTGGGGAGTAGCAACGCATCTGTGATAGACTTTAGATAGGACCACTGTATTATAGGAAGTTGCCAGATGTCCATAGGCGGCAGTGACCACTTACCATCACCTACTTTAATCTGATAAAAATGTAGTGGTGCTTTCGGAGTGGAACTACAAAAGACTCTACCACTGTTAATTATATGTGTGTTAATTATAAATGGATACATATTACAGAACATTTTTAGATAGGAAAATAAGAGGAAAATTTATAGGCTGATAAAAAATACAGCATGAAAAAATGTAGCATTAACAGCCGAGTATATTAAAGATAATTATGTTCCATCACGCACTCCCCTCGGTGCTATTTTCCTTGATTTTTTTGCACTCATCGATCAACCGATCTAGAACACCTGTCTACGTGCCGCTGTGCACGCCAAGCCTCCACTTGCATCACTGAATCTCCTGAACACACCCCTTTGACTACATTATCTTTGTCATCAATATTCATTGCCGTTTCAGTAATAAAAAACAAGTAACGTGTTAAACAAAATCAGCAATGTACATCGAAGTATCATTACATATTTAACGACTGCAACGAATTCAATAATGAGTGTAACGCGTCACCTATCAGTCGTCTAAAAATTGCATTGCCAGTTCCATCGCTTGCACGAGAACCATTGCGTTTTTTACCTGGCCGAACTTATGATATTTATTATCGCAATAGCAATGGATTGTTAATTTCTGTGAATTTACAAGTACATGGCCTGATAGGAGCTAAGTGGTGCATTAAAGCAAATCGCGGTGGATCACGCCACCTATACGTCATGCTATTTATGATTTTGCTTCGACCCAGCAATTTGTATTTAGTTGTCAGCTTAGCAAACAGATTATATATCAAAGCGATTTTTATTTTTACCGTTTTTGTGGTTACGATTACAATAACAAGTTGCCAGCATTTTTTTTGCTTAAGCACTGTTGAATTAATGACAAAATAAGTAGAAGTAAAATCGGAACTGGGGAAAACATATCAATATCTGATATGTCGATTATTTATAACTCGATAGCCTATGTGATTACAATCAAAAATATTCAGTACTGAAATATCTTAAATGTATACCTACTTACTGAGTTATTTGAGTTCATTTGCCTATCATTTTTCATGACCCACTAAAGAAAACAACATAATTATTCTAAATATCATTTTCTACGGATTTTACTATACGGATATAGGTAGTTTCTTAGATATTAGAATCTAAGAAACTACCTATATCATATAATTTACAACCTTTCATCGTTGAATACTTTTTGATTGTAATTGATGAGGGCATTGATGTTTTATGTGATTTTTAGAAACTAGATCTTTTAAATAGCTTACTTATATATGGTCCGGGTTCCTTAAATGCCCATTGCCAACATTTATAATGTTACCAGTTTGAATATAATGGCAAATTTAATATACTGTTTCGATTGTATAGCTTTAACCCAGTTCCATATTAACAACAAACCTTATTATAAACAAATGAATCATTTTCTTTAATATTTAGACCCTCAAAATCTAATTTACATTTACTACAGAAAATTATCCACAAAGATAAGCAAACCAAATTAATCCGTACAGTATCTGAAACATCTGACCTTGTTATGTCTGTTTATCATTTGATTTAATGTGTTTGTACTAAATTCAGTCTATAATTAGACGTTTTAGTGTGTTGTACTGTTGTCGGCATGTATGAATACGATTGTGAGAGGTAAAACCGTGTGAAGTGGAATTCAGTTACCAATTGTCGTTCGCTTAGCAACCAGGGTTGCCCCTTGTGGTTACTGTGAAATATAACATTAATTTTCCCTGAAATTTGTAAATCTTTTTCTATGACCTTTGGCCACGGGTCTCTTTCCACACCCGAGGGCAGTCTGGAGTATTTTTTATAACATTGAAGTAACAAACGTGTATACAGTTCATCTGACGGTAAGTGTTCACTGCCTCTCATGGACATCTATCAGCAACTACAAACATACAATATACTTCAATCGGAAGTTAATCATGGATGTGTTGCCATTCCCGACGGCCAAGATATGAAATATCACACCCTTCCACTGAAACACAAGAACTCCTTCACGCTAGAAGTAGGCGTGGCGGTGGTACCTCCCTGGTTGAACCGGTAGCCGGTGCGTACCGCCCATGAACATCTGTAATGAATCCCAGCTAAGATTAGTCTTACGTGAAGTTGCCCACAAATGCGTTGCTACACCTGATGCATAAGTAAGAACACCATGGATATATGTCTGCCTTGCCTCACTCTTCAGACCAAAACACAGCAGCCCTTAACATTATTTTGAGGCAGTGATGTCTTCAGAATTAAACCACAAAAAAAAATCTACCACATCCAGCTTCAGTACCTTCAGTAAGTTCCAAAAGTTCAGTCTTAAATCTTGAAAGGTGTAAAAATTTTTGATATTATAACCATCTGCCAACCTTGCAAATACTCAGAGATATGATTTACTGTAATCAAGCCAGGCATTAATGTTGTGCATTGTTCACCGTAGATTTGAAAAGAGATTTCTTAACGACACGTTTTTCCTCAGCAAAAGAAAACTTTAATTAGTCTACATTTTTATGTTTTTTTAACGCTACGATATTTACTCATTTTACTCAGTGG
>MOOZ01001346.1:1148198-1167690 GCA_002930495.1 Cecropterus lyciades | reverse complement strand
ATATATTTATTACACATATATTTGATCCATATAAAATAAATCATAAAAAGAATAAGACCGTAATGATTCAGTATTAGATTTAGGTACAACGCTTTTTAGATCATGCTGCTGCGCATGAGCTACGTTTGAAAAGTTGGGGCCCAAGGTCAAATGCAGTGAAGACTACTAACTGGACTTCTCATCGTGCCAGCAGGGCTGTATCCGCCTGTAGGACACTAAATGATGATCTTTAATGAACGAAGAAATATTTGATAATTCAGCGCTTTATAATTGCAGTGTTGAGTGCTGACGAGTTATGTTTGAGGAGCGGTAAGGCAGATGACGTGTGGTACCGGTACTGAATAGGCTCACCTTCTTTCTTCCCGTGGATTTCATAGGAGGCGATTGAGGCACTAAATCCAGGTGATGGTCAGCGGTGTCTTCCTGTATTTAATTCGGTCATCAACAGCAAGCCATGCGTGGTGACTATAGGAAAAAGACATAAGGGAAAGCCTTTGTCCACTAGTGAATCTCAAATGGTTGATCAATGTATAGATGAAAAGCAGATGACACAATACAAGATTTTCTAATTTAGTCGTCATAGTTAGCAACGTATCTGTGACCAATCTTAGCAAGAACCATAACAATATTTAGGGTTAATAGCAAATGACCATTATGGACATCAGGTCAATACACGTTCGTCTACTACTTTTGTTACAGAAAAACATTATGACAATGTAAATATATTTAGTACACGAGTGCTTTCATGAAGTCATCAGCTATTTATAGAGACGACTGACGTCAATAGCATGAAAGTCCTACCGATATGAGTGAAAGATTACTTCTGTGATCAAAAGTGACACTATCAAACGATCATGTTTTGAAATTGTCGACAAGTTGTAATCAGTACGCAGATAAGGTGAGCCAAAATATTATGAAGAAATTCTACGAATGTGCACTTTTTCATAACAGTATATTTAAAATGAATTTATTAATTCTGGGAAAATATTAAAATTACATCTACTTATATTATCTTAATCCTTATTGTATCAGAAGCAAGTAAATAAAAAGTACCCGAAAGATTTCCTTTTACTTCGCGTTATAAAATCAATCCTAGTACCTGTTTTACGATTAGATCATCTACTTTCGTCGACCTTTTACACGAAATTCCTATTAACTCCTACTAAACACGAAATCGCTGATTCATTGTAAATTCTTTGTTAGAATTAAAATAATTTAATACTACGCGTGTTACCCTAAAATCTATATCCATCACAAAAAACACTCATCAGAGAAATTTAAAATGTAAATTCAAATATAAAATTCCTTCATTAATAAATTTCAGTTCCAACGAACCATTTAAATAAAATTTTGATGCAAATGGATGAAGTCATTGGAACAGTCCTAATTCCTTTATCGAATAGTAAATTATTAATTTCCACTCGTTGTTACAATTACATTAGCATTATTTCGTTGTTCATATCATGTATACCTATTCGATAGCTAGCACATTGGCAATGGCAGTACCATGACAACCTGGTTACGATTATCTCACATCATACAACGCAGACATAATGTCGCCGGCTAAATAAAGATCTTACGTGGTCTTTGTTGGCGTGTCGTGCTCAACCATCTTATTGCCATTGAAATTAGGGCCAATTTCCTTTGCCTCCACATATCAATCGCCAACACCAGATGACTCTTGCGTTTTAGTTACTCCTATTTCAAAAGTATTAAGATCTGTTTTGCTATCTTTATACGCTAATACAGGTAAGAGAATATACGTGTATTATCATCTGACAAATTTATATTTGCGTCTTCCTTGGCCCTTATTGCCAATATAATAAGGCGTAAAGTAATTATGTTGAAAGTATCTGACTCCACATGCACTTTGAATGCAACACGTGATATACCTACGGCAACCCTTATCGCTCACGTAATAAGAGTCATGTTGGATAAAATGCAAGATAAACATAAACTACGTACAATAACGTTATTGCTACGTCAATCTTGTTTTTGTTTTTCGATCATATAAGTAATATTAGCTACATTTCTTTAGTTCTAGTAAATTGCACTAATACGAGAAATATAGTAATTTAATTAGCTTCTATGTTATAAAATAGTTAAAGCTATCAAGTTGTTTTAGTCTTTCAAGGATGTAGACGAACACTTGTTTCGGAATTGTACCATATTAGCCGGTTACAGCCGAAAACAAGTTGGTAAACAAGTTGATATTCGTACTTTTATTGAAATTCTATTCATAGATAAGATATTACTACTGCTTTAAACCTACAACAAAATATATCTTTGGAAAATTTTAACGGTGGATGTCTCGGTAATATTTTTGTCATAACACAAATAAAATCTAGCTTTTTCAAGCTACACAACCAACTATAAAAAAATTAACATTAAGAATTCTAGTGCTCAAATTCCAAAAAATTTAGACTCAGGAAATAGCATTCATCCTGAGCCTAAAAATAAAGGCAAAGAAGAACGAATTTTATTATGTAGTATTATTCATAGAAGGAAGTGGTTATCATCAGTAAACCATATATTTTACTTACTTGTCAAAGTTGATATCAACACAGCGTCCTGCATGGCACCGTTTTATCAATGACACTTTAAAAATCTAGATTTTCTAAATTCTAGGTAAATATGATTGTCAGTGATGTATTTAGTATTTCTTCCGCTAATATTTATTTTTTTTAATGGAGAAGTTACTTCAAGGTGATGTTATAAATACTTTTGTCATTATATGTTTGTTCAAATATCATAATATGACTAGTACTCGATATTATAATAAATTTTCTTAGGTCAAAAAGATATTACACCTGTGTACAATCCTGTAATTGTTCGAATTTCATTCTAAGACTTCAATTTAAGTACTTCAATATGTAACTTAACTTATTGTAATTTAACTTATACATTCATATTACATTTTTGTATCACATAGAAAGTGGTCTCATAATTTATTTATTTCGTAAATATTTCAACTAACGTCATTTGTTTTAGCGAACTAGTTTTATAGTCATCCTTCTGATTACCAAATAAGGCATATACATATAAGAAGAAGCTTAGTTGATTTCATATTCTTCTCTGTTTAGTTACTTTGTAGTGTGGAAACATACGTTTATAATCCAAATAACCTTTCCCTTCCTTTCATCATTCGCGTGTTTGTTGACTTAGCAACGTTTTGTCCTTTACGCCGTTCAAGTCTGTAATTTTCGCCTGCCACTCATACTTGTTCATTTTCTAGGTCAATCAGCCAGTCAGTCAGTAGGAAGCGATTTTCCTCATAAGCTAGCCCTGAGGAAGTAGGTCCAGTGCGTACGTGCAAGCGACCATGCTCAGAGATATTATTATCTTCTCTGCAACCGCCCACTGATATTCAGAGCGATGACTGCACACGATTCGTTGAACTTTACTCTCGTCAAGCCTTGAGCTAACGAATCTCTATACAAATATGTGACTATCCATCTACTTATACTTGTCTATCATTACTTATTCTTTCATTATTTTTCTATTTTCACTTTTATATTACGTTTACTCAACAATATTTAATAATTATTTACTACATCTTTATGTCAATGGGTTATTTTTTATGTTCTCGTACAAAAAGACGGGTTTATCAATTTCTTGTATTATGACACAAATATTGCATTTTATCATGTTTCTACTTCTATTATAACGTGATTTATGAACTTCCAGATATTTTTGTTCTTATAGTAAATATTTACAGACATAAAGATGTACAGTTTTTAATCGTTATTTCTTTATTACACTTATATTTCTTTCCTTAGCAACGATAGACAGACACTGATCGTTTAGATCGTTACCTTGATTTCAAAGTCGTTTATAACTATTCGTTGCATTGAGACAATCATTTGCGATGTATTGATTTATCATTGTTGAACACATCTGTATCATACAAAGCTAAAATGACTTTACTGACTCCTAGTTTAAGATGCCTTTTTATGTCAATAAAGATCATTATCAATGTTCTTTTTTAATATAGTTATATCAAATTCTGGTTAGCCGTTTCCAAAGTTAGGTAGCCCACATAGATGATAAAATAGTTTATAAGGAGTGGCTTAGGCTACAGTTTATTCCTCTCCATGTCTAACGATTCCACGTAGGGTCAACATGGGAGTTTCAAGATGGGACTTGAAATATTCCATTGAATCCCATCCCATGTTCAATTTAAATCAAATTGCGTATTTAAAGAAATTTTTCATTTTTTTTCCTTATTTCAACTATGTAACATCTCGCATCATCACGCACAATCACATCATATCCTTCGTATATTTTGTTTTAATTTACAATGAAATAAATATTAAATTTTATCAATATAAACAATTCCTTTTATCAATATATACAATTTCTCCATATATAAAATATCCCATGATGTACCACGTTTAGGTCACCACAAACATTTTGCAAAACAAGTAAACATGTGTCACGACCATCCATCACATCACATGGTTGTATACAGATCATAATCATAACACCCCAAAGATAAAGGGTTTTCACGGAATTGTTGATCTTGGAGTAAATTATCGTTCATGTAAACAGGTAGTTACAAAGTACATTAAAATTCACGAGAAGAAGTGATTAACAATTTCAATATTAATTTAGTATTTTTTGTTAATCGAAATTTAATCGTAAACGAGTCCTTTATGGTCTTATAAGTCTTAAGAAATCATTCAATCTTATAAAAATAATACGACTTAGTCATTAGTCTTATGACTCAAAAGTTAAAAGACTAGTCGAGTCCTGAGTCGATAAAATAAAGTAAGTCTTATTAATAGAATCTAAAAAGACTGAGCCTTCCAGAAAACAGCAACTTTTGGAACTGTATCGTCCCCCCCTCCCTTCGCAACATTATATATGCGAGAATAGAAATATGTTTTAAACAAGAGGATTGTTTAATTTTGTCCATATATTTCAAAGACTATATATTCCGGACCTCCATAGATGCGTTGCTACTCGTAAGTACTAAGTTAAAGTGTATAATCTCGAAAGCATATCAGCGTTGCCATGTCAGATTACTTAATTAAATTCATATTAAATGCCGCGGAACTTTGTAAAAAAATAAATTTTCCTACGCCTTGATAAGGTGTTACCAAGAAGTACCCAGTATTCAAAACGATGTAATTAGCTCTTCTAATTACATATGTAAGGTTACTGATTATTCAGAATTTAATTGTTACCAGAAATAAGGTAAGATTTACACAAAAACGTTTAATTTTAGGAATTTACCTGCTGTAATAGTTATATTTGAATATTACCTTTCATTGTTACTAAGCTACGTATAGAGCGAAGTTAATAATATTGTTTTGTGGAGGAAATTTAAATATTCACATGATTCGCATTCGTTATTAATTAATTATAGCTTACATGACTCGTTATATATAATACTAGCCGTGGCTGCGGCTTCGCTCGTGTGGACGAGTATACTCGTGTTTTTAGTAAAACTCAAATAATGTATTAATTTACTAGACACGACTGATATGATTAATGAAAAAAGGAATGGTAATGGCCACTTCATTTCATCCACAGATTTATCTTGTATTATTGGTTTAAAATGTGTGTGTGTTTTTTATTGAAGTAACGAACGAGCACGGAGTTAACCTGATGTAAGTGGCTACTACCGCACTCCTTTGTGATTAACCGACGATGATTAATTATTTTATTAAAATATCAGGGAAAATAATAAATAATTAATATTAGTCATTTGGTTAAATATTAGATACATTACTTACTAACAAATCATAAAAACAGCATCAAATTTAATCGATTTACTCTAAGCTGTACTCTAAAGTAACCATTTAATAAAAAAAGACATGTTTTTTTATTCATAAAGTATATTACCTACCAAATTAGATTTTTTAGAAATGCTATGGTTTTGTTTTTTGTGCCATATAATATTATCGCATTTGTAATAAATGGCGTAACTTCAAACTATTATACCTCATTGTCTAACCACATCGGGTCCATAAGTACCTGTAAGCCGGGTCCTTAACCCTTATTCGTTATCCTTCTCTATCCACATTGTTACTATTTTCCATCCCACTCGCTCCTTCTCTGATCAAAGTCACGTAGTCAGTTTTCTTGCCTGGATTTTATCCTAGCAAAGATTTTTTATGCTGTTTTACTCGGTTATAAATCAACTGTCAGTTTTTTGTAGGGCAAGGTTAGTTGAAGTTGTTAGTTTAGTTAAAGGAAACATTTGTAGTGAGATAGTTCCGCTGATAATGCTAGGCTAGAAGGTAATTAAAAACTTGTAGGTAAAATGTAGCGTTCTAGAAACTTTCGTTTTTTTTTTATAGTATGAAAGTAGCAAACGAGCATGCAACCCACCTGATGGTAAGTGGCTACTGCCGTCCATGCCGCACATCAATCAAGCCTAGGTAAGATCAAAGTCTCACCTAAGGTTAGCCACATATCCGTTGCTACCCCTGAGGACTAAGATGGAATGTCTCGGAAAAGTATGTCTCCCTTACCACACCCTTCAGATGAGAACACAGCAGCGCATAACACTCCTGTTATTAGACAGAAATAGGTGTGGCGGTGGTGCTTCCGGAGTCGAACCACGAAGAGTTCTACCACCTTCGTGATTCGACTGCGGAGATACCAGCATCAAACTTATTTCTATTTTTTAACAACATAGCTACTTCAGTCTAGAACATAGTAGTTTGAATGCTGACGTAAGGCAAACACAAATAACTTTCTAAATTTTTAATCAGGAGTTGTATTAAATGTCTACCTGATGTTAAGTGGCAACCGCTGCCTGTACGTATTTGTATTTAACTCCATATAACATCATAGTTTAAACCGAGGTTGGCCCAGATGCGTTGCTACCTTGAGAACTAAGTTGGAAGGCCTCAGATAAGTAAGATTGCGATGCATGCACCCGTGAAAACCTGCTTTGTGTCAAACTTTAAGTAGACCTAAGGTCTATAGTAAGTGGTTGTAGATGCTCACATTATCATGAAAAACACTATATTTGGAGTTACACTCCATTATGAGGTAACTCGTGTTAGTCCGTCAGTCTGTCACATTCAATCATCAACTTATACCTGGCTTCCAATAGCTACCCACATGGACCTACCAGCAAGGTAGTTTTTAAAGAAAATAAAATTCACAAACATATTAAGGAATTATTTATTTCTTAAGGCATAATATACACCCGTAGTTTCAAAATGTTGGAAGTTAATTTCTTTAACATTATAAATATAGAATTATTTCTAAAACATTTTTATTTTAGTAACTTTTTTCGCTACATCCATAGATATTTCATTGAGGATAATATTATTAAATCAACCCAAAAAACTACTTAATAACTTGAAGTAAAAAATGTCTACTCGCTTTAGTTAATGTTCTGTTGGAATTATAAATAGTATAAGTCAGCTAATGAACTAAGATTAATGTTTTCTGCTTTTTATCCTACATTTATTTTTCTTATAACTATGCATCGAAATCGAACGTGGAACCCAACTTTTTTATAGCATCAGTTAATAAGCACAACGCCAATCAAATCGCCAGATTATAACAAAATAATAAACAAACAAAATATAAGTATTTTTTTCTTTTCTTTCTAATATTGTAGAAGATATAAGACACAGCCAATTTCGTATCTTATGTTTTGACTATTATGGCAATCTGCCATCAGAAGTAGGTTAAATGTAAGCCATCTTAGTATGTTAATGACATAACATTTAATCAAGATGGCAAATAAATTAATCTTAAATAATTTCATATTATTTTGTTATGACAAAATAAACAAAGAAACGCAAACGAACTGAGTATTTTTTCAATCAACTTTAAAAGGAGGAGGTTAGATGTTCGGTTGTGAGTATTTCATTATAATGCATAAGCATAATTCGTCCAAAATATATATACCAACTATTTATACTAGGAGTCCAGATAAATAGGAATAACATTCGACCAGAATAGACCACAGCGAATTCTACCATCAACTAAAGTCATAAGTTTCATCTGACTGACTGACATGATCTTCGTCACTGTCCAGATTCGCTTTCGTTAACAAACTGACGATTTTCGGTTGCACCTCCATTGCTTTCCGTTTGGGCATCGACCTCAAAATCGACGAGACATATTTGCCAAAACTGTCAAAAATGTCATCTTTTGGAGAGGCATTTTCCGTCACATTCGTACCAGTATCTTTACCTTCCTTAGGTTTTGGTCTTGGACGTTTCCTGTCTGTCTTTGGCTCCTTGTCATTTATGGAATCCATGAGTATATCTTCTGGATTTGTCAATTGAACTAACTCTTCAACCGGCTCGTCTAAAACTTCTTGGTTTTCTTCTTTTAATTGCTACAAACAAGAAGAGATGTATAATTAGAATGGAAAAAAAAATACGCAACTATAATGTAACGCGCTACTGTTTTTCTATTTAAATGAGTTTTTGTTTGTTGTTTTCTGTTAAAAAATTGGTTAGGAACTTGGAACATCTTGGATACGTATCCGACTACTTACTTTTTGCCTTTTCAAAGTGGAGGCACCGGGTAAGCCACATTATATCGTATGTATTCAATCACAAACACATGTAGTCATTTTCTAAATTATTTATATCGAAAGTGAGCAGACATCCCGTTTTTAACAGGACCGTACCGTTTTGCGGTTACCAGTCCTGATGAAAATTTCGTTGGTTGAATGACGCGAATATTTTGAATACTATATTTTTAATTTAAAAATTACAAAATTTTAAATATTTAACCTTTTTAGACGAAAAATTGTTTATTTAATCATGTTTTTCTGTTATGAACTTAATGCCGCACATCAGATTGGCATTAAGCCATACCGTTTTGTAGGCACAAAACGGTAGACACATAAACGCTTTTTACCCTCATAGCCCCACAGTAGGATTTTCCTCCGTGTCGTATCCACCCAGACCCAGAACAGAAATCTAAACTCATCATTCAGATGTCTGTCTGGCTGGGGATCGAACCCGAGACCCACTGCGTGTCATACCGGTATGGTGACCGCTCCAACACGTGTGTCGTCAAATAATTAAGTATATACGTATATACCGTAATACAATAAATAAATAAACCTGCTTATTGACGAAAAGAACTGATGTCCCGTTATGAGCCTAAAATATATAGAAAGCATTCTTTAATTTAAGATATTATTACAAAAAGTTCTCCAGATTTAAATTTAAATTACTTTATTATCATGATACATTACGAACATTAAAAATTATAGTTTTGTTTTCCACTTTTTAATTAAATTTCAAAAGAATAATCATTAATTCAAAAGTCAGGGACTGTTGCACTCACCCCACTTTAAATTAGATAAAAATAATTAATGACGTACTTAAAAACTATTTAATTGCCTAATGCCTGATGCAAAATGACTTCAAGTAACTGATTTCAGTATGGGTACATTTATAGTGTTGTCGTTTAGTAAGTTAAAAAAATACGTAAAAGGAGCGTAGAATGTCTTTTTCTTGTATTTACAATCTTACTGTAAAAGGTGGGATTAGTAAATATTTTTTGTACAAGGTAATCGCCAGCCTCTCTATAAACACACCCGAAGTTTAAACGTACCGTATCTGTCCCCCAAGAAGATTGCAAGTGTGGTCGAAGAAAAGAGTCCATTTTGTCGAACCAGAAAACTTTCGGCTTGTACTGCAGTGTATCGTCCATCGTGCTATAAGCCATCTTTTTCAGCTCCTGGCAGTACGAGTTCCTCAGATTCTTGAACTTGATCGCCACGTGTCGCCCGTCGAACTTCTCGATCGCTAGCTTCTTGGCTATCCTCTCAGACGCCGCGTGTCTTTTCGCTCTATTCTTGTATGAGGATAACTCGGTATTCCAAAGACATTGCTCACCTTCGTAAAGTTCGATCAGCTCGAGGGTTTTCGCGTCGCTGATCCTGAGGGTGTTACGTACGGACTCCATTCCGTGACCGTGCGTCCGGGCGGCGTGACCACGCCTAACTGAGCGCTCACGCTCGCTTCGTGCCGTGGGGCCACTTTCCGTTACGGTTTTTTCGAACGGTTTTAAATTGCATTTTTGCAAGGTGCTACCAATTTTTGTTGCGTTATATCCGCGTCTTTTCTCTTTGTCATCCTTTTAAAGAACTGGTGCATATTGCTTAAAATATTGCAGTTTCGAAAGTAAAATTTAGGTTTTATTCAACAAGTAAGTAAGTAAAACTTTATTCTTATCTTTTAAGTAAATAACAACTCCTAATATAGGTATGTTAAATTGAAGTTAGGTTAAATGTAATAATAACGGAAGTTCTATCTAATTATTATTATCATAAAAGTCTTTTAGTAGGTAGTTCCAAGGACTAACTTAGAACGTTAGTACTCCTTAGAATGAGGTAAGAGATAGAATATCTGATGAACGAATTATTTTGCAAAACTTTTCAAACAATACACCGGTACACAACAGAACCCTCGAACGTTTCCTCGAAACGATCACCGATTACCACTTTTCCCATGATTTGTATGGTATGGCTAAAAACGTATACATAAACGTGCAATGTTGCTATGTATTGACTAAAACGTAAACTCGTACAAAGGTTACAGCTATACAGCAGAAATACATAATCAATATAAGGTAAAGAATAAAAAGAAATTTATGAAATACATAATCAATAAAAGATTAATAAAAAGAAATTTTGTAAAAAAAATTTCAACTACAGTAAAAACGAGTCAAACGCTTGAGACTTCTAGGTTATATAGATATAGAAAAATTCCATTATTATTACTAGAAGTAGACATGATTCTTGTTTATTGTTTGTGCAACTAGTGTATGACTAAGTGGTCCGATAATGGTGGTCACTGTTTGTCACGGCCGTTCAAATACTAGGGCACTCCTAGCAAACATAAAGAAATTGATTTAACCTACTCCTAGCCTACATACGTATCGGTTTGAAGCAAAGCAAAATGAAGCTAGATTTATATTGGCTGACCCGTATAGCACATGCCTATAACTAGACCCCCGATAACTCCCTGCTGAAAATTGCTGCTGCTGAAAAAGGTATTAAGTTTTATTCGCAAATTTTCAAAAAAATGTAAAAAGTACAAATGCAAATTTTTAAGGCGATAGAACTTATGGTTCGGCTCCGGAGGTACCGCACTACATATATTTCTGCCTAATCACTACAACACATTAGAACATCTTAACACATTATTTGAGTTGGTAACTAACAGAAATCAAACCCCAAAACCATCAAACATACTACCCTGGAATGATACGGAACATAGATACAAAAATATTTTTTTGTTTTTAGATAACTATCGGTTAAATTAACAAGAGCAGGCTTAAGCATATCGTCACCAGTTATTATAGGATTACAGTATGACCTTATATTTAAATCATATCATATTTTTAGCTTCCGGACAAGCTGTTGATACACGATTATGTTAATTTAGCACTTATATTATTAGTAATTGAACCAGTGCGCCGTCCTATCGCAAGAGAGTAGCTGTAAGCTATGTTGAATCACAGGTTTTGATGGTCGTAAAATTTTTTCGGTTCGACTCCGGAAGCACCACCGCCACAATTATTTCTGCCTCATAACAGCAATGTTATGCACTGCTGTGTATTGGTCTGATGAGTGTGATAAGGGAGACATACTTTTCCGAGGCGTTTCAACTTAGTCCTCGGTGGTAGTAACATGTGTGGCAAACTCAGGTAAGACGCTGCTTTTATGTGGGGTTCATTAAAGATGGCCATGAGCGTAGTGGCCACTTACTTCCATATTTTAGTTTTTCGGTAAGCTCTTAGTCACATATTACAACTGTGTCGAGGGTGTCATTGGGACAAAAAAAACTTTTTATGTAAGTTTTTTTATATCAGAGCTAAACTAGACTCAGAGCTAGATAGAACCGTACTCGAAATCCTATAGGTCGTACTGCGTCAAAGTAGTACGACGCACTCGTCTAAAAAACCAAGTGAAAGTCAATTGATAAATGCAATATTCTTCATTAATCATTTGCATTGGATCTCAATATATATTGTATTTTATATTCTTGCAAATAATAAAGAGGCATCACAATAAACCTCTTAATATTCTTGCCACTACATAAAATAATTAACTGAACTGATTGAAATAATTATCTGAAATAATTGTAACTGAACTGTAACTGTAAAGTAATCAAATATTTTATTTTTATTTTTAAGTCTTAAATAGGCCGCTACAGATTTTGTTCAGCCTACTATATATAGATCTTGATTGTCAAGTTAAATCATAAAATTAGAAAATCTATCACGTTAGTCGTTACTCTCGCGTGATTTTGTGCGTACCTTAAGATGATATCATTTTAACGTAATACAATGAAATGTGAACTGTGTAACCTTTGTTAACCGCACAAAAACATAAAAGACGCCGACAATGCATTAAAATTGCATATACCCTTAATAACATTATAGGTAAGTGCTTCATACTTGAAGTAACGGTAGATATGAATCATCGATAAAAATATAAGAGACCAACAAGCTGCAATTTGTGATGGTAGAATAACCCTTCATATTAGAGTTCTGTCCGCACAGAGTAAAAACGGGACCCTATTACTAAGATCCCGCTGTCTGTCTATCCGTCTGTCCGTATGTCTGTATGTCACCAGGCTGTATTTTGTGAACCGTGATAGCAAGACAGTTGAAATCCATCGTGCGCGAGTCCGACTTGCACTTGGCAGGGTTTTTTCGACTCTGGAGACACCACCATCACCTATATATATTTGTAACTTTAAGCAGTGTTAAATGCTACTGTGTTCTGATTTGTATGGAAGGGCGATCAGATAAATAAACTTGATACAAAATTGCCGAACAAGCGTTTCCGGTTGCATTCCCTAAAATAACCTGTCTTATTTACTGTACTATATTGAAATGAAATGAAATATCTTTATTTTGCATAGGCCTACGGTGGCACTTACAAATTGTCAATTACAATATTTTTTCTTACACTACCACCGGATCGGAACACGACTCCAACTGAGAAGATCCGGCAAGAAACACAGTGGGTTTATCTTTTTTTTCCTTGTATTACTTTGTATATATATATTTTTTTACCATCTCGTTTATTACATGGGCAATAATAGCTAGCTCCAGTGGCAAGATACGCTACACTTTGACATTTAATTAAGTATTGTAATATATATAATTGCTCAGTCCCAGGCTGTTTTGTCTTCTATGTAATCTGAAATTTTATAATATGCTTTGTGGCATGTATTAATATATGTATTATATATATATATATGTATTAATATTATAAGGCTGAATAGTTTGTTTGTTTGGCTGAACGCGTTAATCTCAGGAACTACTGGTTTGAAGTCAAATTTTATTTTTGTGTTGAATCGTCCATCTTTTGAGGAAGGCTATCACAAGCTATATAATATCACGCTTTGTTTCTTTTTTTTATGTACGAGCGGGTGGAACCGCGGGACATACTTAGTCATTCACAATATCGGCAATAGATGCATTGCTTCCCATAAAGACTAAGCTGCGTTTCATAACATACTGACTACAATTCTGTATGAGATTTAGTTACAAATAAACTTCCATAAAATGTAACAATGACGGAGTGTACACGGGACTCCTAATTCTATAACAACTAATGTAACTGAATACGCTCATGGATAAATATACGACAAGCTGATATCAGCACTCTATATTCTGATATAAGTTTAGTTATTTTCCGATCGTTCCCAGGTGCCGCCCAGTCTGGCCGGACGCTGTTGACGGCGATAAGTGGTTATGATAAGATACAGAAAGTTCCAGAAAATATGTTACTACATACCATGACATAACTACTTGACTATTCGAGCGTATTCTTTGTGTATTCGTATGTATATTTATAAATAAAATCCTTAATAATTTTATCCCGTGTCACTACCACAATACGTATTTCTTCACAATAACACCAGTGTTTAGCATTACTCCGAGGCGTTTCGATTTAGTCCTCAGGGGTAGCAACGCAGATGTGGCCAATCTCAGGTAAGACTTAGATCTTATTTGAGGTTGATTACAGACATCCATCGTGGTGGTGGTGATTTGCTATTTCCTTAAACAAATGTACAAAGGAGTCGACTTAAACTGTACAGTTTACGTAGTACCTAAATTCGTAACGTTTCTGCCATTAAATACTATCGCTCAAAATGTTACATTGATTACGGGTATAGCGAATCCTTTTTTTTTGTTTTATTATTTTTAGTGTCGGACCGAAGGTCAAGTTTTTGGCCCAAGCCGAAGCCGGTTGTTCAAAAACTATAAGAAATTCAATTCTAAATAGGCTAAAACTGATGTTTATTGGGTGTCTATGTTGATTGCATATAAATACCTGCTAGACCTAATTATAATGTATTTGCTTCTATTCTAAAATAATAACAGTTCTAATAATGTGAATTTCATACACGGTACGGTTTCACACAGTTTACGGTTACCTCCATCGCAGTATCGTGTATTCGTTATAGTTCGTTCAATTTAGGCACTTGCTTGAACCTTCGGCTCATTTTGACCGAAGCCGTAGGTTTTGCCGAAGCTTCAGTCGGACACTAATTATTTTACAAAAATAAACTTAAAGTGTTATCTTAGTTGTTTGGCAATAGTGATAACCGCAGTGAGTGATGATATTACATTTATGAAGACGCTGCTGCCTATTTTCTGGATTTTGTCCTTCAGTCGCCTCCTACGACATCCACGGGAAGAGTGAGTGATGCCATTCAAAACTAACATCATCGGACACGCCACCACACGCTTATATAATTAGTATTTTTAAGTAGTAATGACCTTTCCAAGATTCCTTATCTTGGACTTAATGGCTTGCAACTTGCGTTTCCTGTTATCATATCAAATATTTATTAGTGTATTTTCCCGTGAAATTAAATAATCATAAAAGCGCTGTACCCTACGTTGACACTCTTATCACGTTATCAAATATCGAACGTCCTCGCTGATAGGGGTGACAGGAAATGTATTCGCTTTTCTCCTAACTGTTACATTATTCACGATTATAGGAAATATGGAAAGTATTAATGATATTTGTGGATGATTATAAAATAATGAAAGTATGTCAACAATTACAACAACAACATACGATGTATTTCTATCAGATACAGAAAAAAGAATAGGGTGTTGCCGACGTAAATTTTATCGTTGAGTTCTGAATAGGAATTCAGATCAGACACATAATCGATAAATATTTCCTTTTAATATATTTGTATATAATAGTAAGAAATATTTATCGATTGCGTGAGGTATTTCCAGTACAGATTTTTTAGGGATAAAAAACAGATTGCATCGATAATAACAGGAAATAAGCATGTTTTCTTAAAAAATACATAAAATGATAAATTCAGGAAAAAGAGGGGAAATGCAATATATTTGTAATTTTTTGAATCACTCAAAGAGCTCTTTGATAGCCGAATTATAAATTAACTGGAAATGAAAATGCCTATTTTTAAATATTTTTAATAATTTGCATCTCGTTGCATTAATTTGAACCGAGGCATATTTTGTCTATTCTAAATTCTAAATTATTATTTATTCAAATAAAAAACAACATGTAAGTAATTGTGATAAATTTATCGTACGTTAATGAAAGCAGTATTTTATAAATTAAACTTATTTTTTCACAGTGCTAACCGTCTCGACTTCCGATAACCTACAATTGCAATAACCACTGACTCATAGTTATGAAATATTTTATTACTTTTCGTGAGTCTTAGTAAAATTGCTGAATAACGCAGGTATATTACTCATACCGAATTTTACAGTTGCTACATAGGTAAATAACATAATTTTCTTTGTGAGTCAGTCACTTATATAACGTATTAACATAACAAAGTGATAATTACTTTATATACGAGTAAAAGTAAGAACGTGCGCATACCATTAACGTCGACTAACATTTTATTTTCTGTTTATACTATTTTCGAAGAAGAAGCATACCTACGACCGTTCACTTGATAATAAGTGGCCACTGCCGCCCTTGGACGTCTATTATCACCACTCGAAAAGATCTGAATTAACTTCGTTTGACCACAGATGCGTTGCTACCCCCGTGGACTAAGCTAGAATGCCTCAGATAAGTAAGCCATTAACGCACCCTTTAGACAAGACAAACAGCGCTTCATACTGCTGTTATTTTTCAGAAATAGATCTGACGGTGATGCCTCAGTAGTCGAACCACAAGTATTCTACTCACAAAATACCACATGTTTACATTTAGTGTTTAAAGTCATTTTAGTACCTAATATATTATACTACTTTCTGTCGAATCTTGCCTGTCATCGTGCGTTGCGTTTCTCTAAGATAATAAATTTCAGCGTTTATCGCTCTTCACCCACGCTTCTTTTAAATGATTTGAGGCAAAGCGTGGTGGAACATTATGAATGCGCATGCGCTCTCCTAGTTAATAAAGTAAGGTTATCTATACTAGGTTGTGTTCGTCATTGTTCCCAAGTGGTTCAACAGAAATGTCCTGTAATATGTAAGATCATTAGCAAAATCACATAAATTTCCCATATAGTCAGAAAATTTGGGTCGTGATGTTGTATCAAATCACGGTCCAATGATAAAATCAATTCGATTTAGGAAAAAACAATCTCCACAAAAACAAAATATAATGAAACATCTCAATGTATAAATACATTGAAAAAAATAGGATTACTACTCTATACCTACATAACAACTAACATCTTACATTGGCAGAACAGTGTTTCTCATAGTAAATGATGACATGTGCTTGTGAGCGCTAAAACGGGTCTTTTTTGGACAACTTAAATTTTGGAATCACTTTAATAAACTACTGACACTACTTTAAACAGTAAACAACTTAGATATCATGTATTTTATACGGTTTGTTCATACAAATATAAATATAATAAAGACGATAAGTATGATATACTTATTTAGTAGGTCCGAGTACCGTTACGTTTTAGTCCGTGAAATTAACATTTGGCAAACAAAGGTGTTGAAACTGACACAATGAAACAATAGTTCCAGAGTTAAATCATTTAACAATCGACAAATATACAAATCAATCCCATTTACGTCATCAACAGTTAGTTCAAGGTCAATCTGTCTGTAATTTGAATGGCATGTTTTGAAAATTCTCCAAATAATCTTGGAATTCTGGAAAAAACATGAGCGCAGTGAGTCAAGATTTCTACTTTCTGGTAAATAATTTTAATGGTAGATATTATACGTATGGATTTTATATGCTGTCTGGATTCTTCAAAAGAAGTATATGTATTGTGAGTACTAATTAAAGTCTAGTTTAAGACATGAAGCTTTTGAAAAAAGGTGTAAAAAGAGCTCCCATTCAAAGCCCATCAGCATTGGCGGCTGGAAACAAAAGTCAAAACAAAATACTACTTTATTTTAAAAAAAAAAAAATCAACGTGAAAAACCAAATTAAAACCCAGTAATTATCAAAACAAAAGGATAAAACTTAAAGGGCTATTGAGCTGAAATTGTCAAAATTTTCGTACAAAATTTTTCCAGGTGGAATTAGTTCGACCTGGGAGGTACCACCACCACCACACTTTTTTCCGCGTTTTGGTGTAAGGGTGTTTTTGCCGGCTCACTTATATATGAGGCGACTCTTAGTCTTTCGGAGTGGCAATACATGTGTGATCGACTTCAGATAGAACCCCTGTTCTGTATGGAGTTGTAAGCAACCATATCCATGGGCGGCAGTAACATCTTACCATCAGATGGACTACATACTTTTGCTACTTGATTCTTATACAAAAAAAAAGAAAAAACAAATACTTTCATCCCAATAATCAATATTACACTGACGCCAACTTTGGTTGATTGACGGTTGACATTTCGCTCATCCAATAAAAAAAAATAGTTTCATCACTTTCCACCTTTTTATTATTACATGGTTAGATTTTTTTAAATCTAAATGTTTATTTTTCAGGAACTCTTTTGAGAGTGGCAGTAGTATATAAATCGTTTAATTAGGTCTTCAGAAATAATCATCAGCATCCGATTAAACATATAACCGAATCGGTAAGGTTTTTAGGTAAATAGTTTTATCTACTAATCAATTCTCAAAAATTGATTAGTAGATAGATTCAATCAATCAAAAAGGTATTTCTAGCTAAAATTAGAATTTTAGGCAAAAATACCATTTACATAATAATCAACACTACTTGACATGAAAAATAACTAAAACCTCCTTCATTAATTCTATTACGCATATACCCATATGATGCTTATGATATTATCTGCTCAGTGAGTAAGATTTCTCTTTATCGCCAGCGGATGATGAAATTACAAGCAATAGAAATTATGCACGTACCCTTTAATGCACTTTCGATTTGATTGCGCGTGGCGAGGCGAGAGGGGGAGGAGGGGGAGGAGGGCGAAATTAGAGTTCAAAAAACGAGTTGAACAGGACTCGCAACTTTCTCTGCGCGTGGGTCAACGGGTTTACTAGGTGAGATAAATCGTTTGGTTTTAATGCTATTTTTTCTATACTTTTAGTAAGTATACCCACGTGACTAAGTGACTACATGAGAAGTAAATTCGTTACGACGAAATTGCATTTAATATAAAATAAAATGTTTTACACATAGTCAAATGGTCAAAATTTACACATTTACACATGGTCAAATTCTTACAGCGTCACACATTTTTTGGATTATTATTTATTTAAACATTAAAGTCAACTTCGATTCTACGTATACATGCATAGAAAGACATTTATGTAAACAATAGTTATGAAAATATATTTTTATATTTCAATACATCATATTTTACATACGTACAAGGAAATGATAAACACAAATAACCAATAAATTTATTTATTTAATAAATGAACTAAAAATGCGATAAAATTAAAAATCTATACTAATATTATAAAGCTGAAGAGTTTGTTTGTATGTTTGTTTGTTTGAACGCACTAATCACAGGAACTACTGGTCCGTTTTGAAAAATTCTTTCGGTGTTAGATAGCCCATTTATCGAGGAAGGCCAACAGGAGCGGAGCCCCAATGAAGAATGTTTCAAAATCGGGATTTTTTTTAAAGTTTCGTAAAAAATATGTATGACAGAATTGATCCTCTTTAAAAGTTTAAAAAAAAAGTCAGCGACAGCAAATGTCTATCTTTTCAGGTAAACTCACTGTAGCCTTTTATATGCTAACCAAATTTCTTCCAAAATAATGCATTATTTGCGAAGTTTTTTTTATAAATATAATATTTATTCTTATCCAAATAAATACATAAATTAGTTTTCTTTATAGTAACTAATACGCGGGTGAAATCGTGGGGCGCAGCTAGTAACAAATATAAATTAGGAAGGAACTCTTATTCACCAGTGCTCTTAGTACGAGTTTATTACGTTTCCTTAAAACAATCATTGTATACGTTTCGCCCATACATTGTAATGGACATGACACGTTTACGTTTTCGATTATTACTTGCAATGTACTTTCCATTGTCCCACACTAAAACGTAAACAATTGTTGTTTTGAGGAAACGTAATAAACTCGTTCTAAGTGCACAATTTCCACAAATTT
>MOOZ01001346.1:1083564-1096910 GCA_002930495.1 Cecropterus lyciades | reverse complement strand
GGGATGTACTACCGCCACACCCATTTCTAACGTGAAGCAGTTCCTGCGTTTCGGTGTAAGGGTGTGGTTGCCGGCTCACTTTCATATGAGTCGAACATCTTAGTCCTCGGGAGGAGCAACGCATCTGTGACTTTAGATAGAACCCCTGTTTTCTACGTAGTTGCTTACAGACGCCCATGAGCGGCAGCAACGTAACATTAGGTGGACTGCACGCTTGTTTGTTACTTCAATCTAATAAAAAAGACCCGTGCCCAGCAGTGGGTCATCAGTAAAGTCAAAAAAAAATAGTTATCATGAATAACATTTTTTTTTTATAGCGAATGATATTATTATTTTTGTTGTATACCGACGTCCGCCCCCTTATCAGCAAATTTATATGAGAAGTCTCTTATGTTAAGTTTTTGTATGGTATTAGTTTTCGCACAAAAAACTGTTTTGCATGGAAATACCATTTTAACTTTATCTTGATGTATCGTGTATCCTTGTAAGTAATAATTATCACGGCCAATTTAATCCTAGATTTATATATACATGTTATTTACTGAGGCCGAATTTTGAGTACCTTATTATATTTATTCTTACCTATAAAGTTATATTTCAACTAACTATAATATGAAAGTAGTAAACGGGCGCATTCAGTCCGTCCGTGATGGTAAATGGCCACTGCCGCTCATGGACATCTGTAATCAACCTCAAATAATTGCTATTATTAGGCAGAAATAGGTGTGGCGGTGGTGCTTCTGGAGAAGAACCTTTAAACTGTCTGAAAATAGTGTTTTTTATCAGACCGAAGTAGCAAACGAGCATGCAGTCCACCTGATGGTAAGTGGTCACAGTCGCCCATGGACTTCTCTCAGCAATTTCATATAGAACAGGGGTACTATGTATAAGTCAGTCGATTGAAGCTGAATTTGAAATTGAAGCTAATCCAAACGTGTCGTGGATATCATAGGAGGCGCCTAAGAGATAAATCCAGGTGATAGGCAGCAGCGTCTTCCTGTGTAACACTACACCCAACGCACTCACCGTCAGGAGATAACTTTTGGCATAACCCCATTAAGTGAGGCCTATGTCCAATAGCGAACCTAATCCTAGTGAAATGATAGCGAAATGTCAGGTTTTGTAAACGCGAGCTGTAAACCTGGCATTTCGCAAAAAAATAAAATACTTCATTTTATTTTCACATTACTTGTTTCCCGTGGCTTCGCCCGCTTAGGTCATGTTTACCGCGGTAAAAAAAATGTGTGTCAGATCCGACGCACGACTGGAGTTTACTTCTTAAGTATGATTTTCGAAACAGATGAAATAAAATAAAATTTAAATAAGTTTCAATTGTTGTAAACAGCGCCATCTATGCGACAGATAAAAAAGGGAAATGTTGCGCACCAAAAACGTAACGAGGTCATTCGATCACTAGATTTTAGACCTCATATTTTTCTCATACCGGGCGCCTTATATGAAAATCGATCCGTAAGTAGTAAACTCCAATAACCCTATGTATTAATCCTGGTCATAAACTATCTGTGCGCAAAATTTCAGCGAAATCCAACCAGTATTTTTTGTGTGATAGAATAACAAACACATACATCCTCACAAACGCTCGCATTTATAATATTAGTAAGATTCGTATATAATAAACAGAGTATCCTTCGCCGTCCACGCTAGCAACAGTTGAAGCCGGAGTTCCGCGTTTAAAAATAATCCTTCAATTAGCCAATCTACGCTATCTACCAGCCAATTGTACCAATTCATCTACGTAACCCCCAGTGTAATTATGCAATCAAAATAACCATTACTATCATTCGTATTCTCACTGTTTTTGTATACATTGCGTGTTGTATACTAAAACCATACGATTTTTTTCAGGTAAAAAGGCAATGGACGTTACATAAACGACTTTGTTGCGAGTTGTACGAGTAATAGGACGTATTCATGGAAGTGGCTCGTTAGTTCGTATTTTCTTTTTCTATTTCTATTTGTCGTTCTATTTTCAAGTTATTATTATTCCTTAAGAAAATATATTACGGATAATATAAGATTAAACTTATTTTATTTTACACCAAACCTTTTTAAATATATTTGAGGAACAGAACATAATTATTGCTACATATACTCAAGTGAAGAAAAAATTGTCGATTTTTAAGTACACTGCACAGGAATAAATGTAAAATTTAGCATATTTAAAGTTTATATACAAAGTGAAATATTCGTTTCATAAGTTCCACTTGTACTAGTACTAGATGTACCTAAATGTCGTTTGTGGATAATCAGAAGGAATGCTTACTTTCCTATTATTAATGTATATAACCATTTACCTTATTACCTAAAAAAATTGCCGACTCACAAAAAACATATTTAAAAGAAAATTATGTAAATGGTTACATGACTGTCAGTTTAATAGTAATCAAGATTATTCTTCACATAATGACAAATAATAAATCTATTAACTCATAACATTGTATTTTACAATTGTCATCTTTTTCAATAAGTAATTGTTTATTTATTGATATTTTATGACATATTTTTATTTTTTATTTGATTATAATAATATATGATTATGATGTTAGTTACAATGATGTTAAAATATTATTTTTATGGTTAATTAAATTCTATGGTTATTTTGTAGCGTTTTATAAATAGTTGACATTTGCACGCCGATTGTGGCAGAACATACCGGGATTATATTATACTATTACATCTCTTTCATGTACCATGTTCTAACAAATAAAGAATTTGATTTGACTAAAAAATAATTCGAATATATGTTGGTTTAATGCATACACAGTACATAGTATAATGTTCTGAAGTCGGCGCTCATATACTTGTAGAACATCGTTTAGTCTACGTGATCTAGCGAAGTATGAGCCGACTTCGGAACTATGTTCTATGCACTGAACCAGCATATATTTGAATTATTTTTTACTTTTTTGTGGCATGGAAGTCGGTCTTATTTTTGTAGTTTTTTTTTTGTTACAAGTTGTTGTCATCTTTCAGGTAACCTGTGAGTTTCTGTTTTGCAGTAGTTCTCGTCCTTGGAGTTAAAATAGTCCGCAACTGCCTTAGAAACATTTTTAATAGATTTGGTTTTTTTCCCGTTAGATAATTTTGCAGAGATCTGAACAGATAATAATCAGATGGTGCAATGTCAGGTGAATATGGTGGGTTACGAAGGACTTCCCACCCTAACTAACGCATTCAGTTTTTTTTGTGTCACCATTGCACTATGCGGTCGAGCATTATCGTGGTGGACACTATTCCTGTTCTGGATGCTAATGCTGACCTTTTTTCTTTGATAATTGCATTCAATTTATCCAGCTGATTGCAGTACAGATGGCTTTTCTCTGTATCAGCAACTCGTAGTACACTAGACTTATCCTGTCCCACCACAAACAAAGCAGTACTTTTCGTTGATGAATAGTATGAATACTTAGTTTTGGAACTGTTGCTGATGATGTTCCTGGTTTTCAATAAGATTTTTTTCTCTTAATATTCTCGTAAATGCTATTTTCATCTCCAGTAATCAGCTTGACAAAAACGGCTCCACATTGTGTCCTATCAGATGTGTAAACACATTCTTATACGATCAGAAAAAATCTTTTCCGTTAATTCGTGTGAAACCCAAACACTTTGTTAACACAAACCCAGGAAATTTAATGAGATCTCCAACACTTGTATGATGAATTTCAAACTCTTCTGCAATTTCTAAACTTGTTAAATGTGGATTCTTTTCCAATATGGATCGTAGAACATCATTATGAATCTTGGATGGTCGTCCAGATCGATCACTTTCTTGGAGGCTCAGATCCCCGGAACGAAATTTGCTAAACCATCTTTGACGAACATTTACAATATCTTTTCCAAATATCGCACATAAATTTTTAAATGCAATGCATTGCTTCCTTTTCAGAATTCATACAAAATGCAGTGTGGTAAATGCACTTTATCTACTGACATGTTTTTCACTTTAAATATTACAAGTAAATGATTTAAATGGTAAATCATGAAGGATGCGAAGAAATGGTCATGAACGATATAGCTACAGCATGTTTACAGCACAGCTTCCTCATTTAGCTGAGCTTAGCTTCGTAACTTAGATTTAACCTTAGAGCACACCGCTCATATATCCCGTACATCTCAAGTAGAAAGGCACCCCAAGGCTCGTGATCGTCACGACAAGTTTCAAAGGTCGCGGTCGAGGGCGTTACAGGCATTAAGTGTAACGTACTATTTACGTTTATAATGTCACTTTAACAAAATATTAACCATGTGAAGTGTGAATACAATATGACAAAAATGGGTTATTGCCTTAAAATATGGCATAAGTAGCTTAACAAAGCTAAACCTAATTCTTTCCACCTTGTTTGTGTTGATTTTCATGAATACTTGAGAATTCTTTTTTTCTTATCTGATGGTAAGTGGTTAGTGCCGCCTGAACATCTGGCAGCAACTTCATATAGACAAGGGTTCTATCTGGAGTCGATCACAGATGCGTTGGCACTCCCAAGAATAAAGATGGTCGTTTCGTAAATGATGCGTTACTACTAAATGTATATATAGACAATATATGTATGTAGGTATATTTCAAACCGTTTAGCTACATACTTCCATATAATATAACCGATTCAACTGAATTTTAGACAATCTTCAAATAAATTATTTGAAAAATAAGTTCTTTTCCATAAAAAAAAAATATTTTAAAAATAAAATGAAATAAACATTGACCTATTAACAAAGATAGACCGCGAATAATAACATTACATAACCTAAGGTGAGACGCGTGTTATTGTTTCAACGACATTCCAGACTTCCTCATTTGAGTTAATAAAAATGAGTCTTAAAACGTTATTTATTTGGCGCCGAAGTGCAACAGAACTCATAAAAAGGTCATAAAAATTTCGAGTACTTAATCAAACTATTTCAGGGGATGTAAACCTATTATTTTGTCGTGAACATCGGTGCCAGCTTCACTTCAAATTTTTTCGGTACAATAAATTCTTCACTATTTTCATAGGGTTGGCGTTTTGTTTTTTAATATTTACATTGTAAGTTATAGAAAAATGTAATATATATCTTTTAGACTATTATTATAGCGGAATAGATACATGATAATGTGTAACGGGTACTCATGATACGCGGTTTTTTTTTTTTTTGTCGTTATTTCGACCCTATTGCATGGATCATAGTAATGTCGGGTCTGTAGTGGTGGGTAAAACCATTGACATTCACAAGTACTAGTGATAGAATAGTCTATCTACTCCACGTCTACCTGCTTTTTTTTTGTTTAGGTTCCATTGACACCTAACACTAACCGTAACAAAAAAAGGAAATCACGACCACAGTTACCTACAATTAAATCAATTTTAGTTAGGAGCAAGTATTATCTTTTTGGAGTTTATTATTTATCTATTTCGATCCACGTTATCGTCGATAGAAGGCAACCCTAGCCACGGGCTATCAGCGCAGATCGTATTAATGATAATTTATGCTCATAAAGCGATAGCCTGAAGATTATCGATAAAGATCGTTGGCACTCGCGCAAACATAGCGTTGCACATATACAGGTAGAGTTTATATTGTACTCTAGTATAAGTATTGGGAAATTAAGTATTAAGTATTCTAAGATTGGTATTACGATATTTCCTATTAGATGGGTGGCTACCACTAAAGATGGTAAAACCCAGTGTTGTTTTTTGTGTAATTTAAGCAGTGTAGCGCTGCAGTGTGGTTTTAAAGGTTGTGGCAAGGAAGACATCCGAAGCGTCTAACTTATTTTAGTGTGCTAGCAACGTATTAATGATCGAGCTTAGGTACAATTCTTGTCTAATCTAAGGTTCATTAAGTACAGGTCTCCATGGATGGCAGTGGCCACGAACCATCAGGCGGACTAAACGCTCTTTTGCTACTTCTGTAATGGAAAAAATAAATTTGTGAGATAAATGTTAATTCAATTACCTGACATAAAAAAATACAAATTATAAAAAAAAAAAAACTATAATGTAAAAAACACTTCTAAAATCAATTTTTTAAAATGTTAAATCTTACTTAATAATCTGTTATTTAATTCCATAATTTAAATATTTAAGTATCTAAAGTTACCTCTGCGAATTCCTCCAAATTGTGCCTAAAATAGATATTTTAATAAAAGCCACTAACAACGTAACACAAAATGAATTCGTGTCTTGATTTAATAAAAGCCTAGCAGCATATAAAAGAAGCTATCACGCACACATATACATGATCTTCGCACACACGCTCACCCGAGTTCATTCACACACGACCTTGACACGATTACGCCGGTGTAATTTAGTGAGCGTGCACGCACACAGCCAACAGACGCGTTTCATTGGTTACGTAAACGTTTTGACATAACATGGGGTATTATTATCACTTGCACTAATTCAATGCGATCACAGATCTAATAGTTAACGTTGAATAAAAAATATTCTTTAGTCTTAATAAAGAGCAATACGAAGCAGAAACTTCATAAAACCGTGGGATTTTATGTCTCACTGCTGGGCACAGGTATTTATCTCCCCAAAATTATTAGTATTATTTGTGATACTTGCATCACTCCAAACGATCCTAGAGCCACTCAATTCAGGGCAAGCTGGCTGTATTCTCGTCTTCACCAAAGAGCTACTCCATCGGCTATTTGCACAACAGACATCGTGTCCAGCCTCTTGCCAATTGAAAATTTTGACGGTCACTTTCGTTTTTCTATGGATTTATCATTTTTCTTTCATAAGATTAAAGTAGCAAACGTTAGTAGTCTCATTTGTTAGTAGGTGGTCACCACCGATGGACATCTGTAAGCAACTTTATATAGAATAATGTTTTTTTTTCCATTTTATAGTATGGAAGTAGCAAACAAGCATGCAGCTCAGCTGATGGTAAGTGGCTACTGCCGCCCTTGGACATCTGTAATCAACCCTAGGTAAGATCTCACCTAAGGTTAGCCACAGATGCGTTGCTACCCCTGAGGACTAAGGTGGAATGCCTCGGAAAAGTATGTTTCTCTTACCACACCCTTCAGACCTGAACACAACAGCGCATAAAACTGCTGTTATTAGGCAGAAATAGGTGTTGCGGTCGTGCTTCCGGTGTCGAACCACAAAGAGTTCTACCACCTTCAAATCTATCTGAAGTCGATCAAGAATGCGTTACTACTCTCGAGGATCAAAATGATCATCTCATATGAAAGTAAGCTGGCAATCATACTCTTCGTCCAAACACCAAGTCTCCGGTCGAACCATACTCTTTCTACCCTATCTTACAATAGACAGGCCTCACCTGATGGAAAATAGTCATCGTTGCCTATGGATATTGCTGGCTTCTTTTCATGACTGAATATGTGCTTAAACCAGACGTACAGATATTGAATCTGTCTAGCTGGAAAGTCCTGGCTTTTGCTCGGGCCCAGTGAGCAGACCGAAGGTAGAATTTTATGGCAAAAATAACATATTAAGTATCACTTACGGCGAGAGCGAGATAGGCGAGAGCGCTCAGCCCTTTGAATCTTCCACTAGTTAGATGTTTAAAATATTCCTACCATGAGCTCCATCACTTTACTTAACCCTTTCTTTTAATTTGCTTGAAGTATTTGAAAATTTTAGTTAATATTTTAAAGTTTAGTAAATTATTGAATAGTTCAGGAAAGATAAATTTGTGTATATGTTTCGAATTTCGCTTTACTGTAAAGATGAACATGTTAAGGATTTTAAAATGATCCTGCATAGTGGAAATAGCCTCCGTATAAAATAGCTGCGGTATACAGACGTATAAAATTTAATTTTTACCTAGCTCTTCTTTCAAAAAATGTTTTTGTTTTATTCTATTTAATATTAATTATAATTTTGAACAAAAACAACATATTTAATTAGTCCACTATCATGTTTAAGGAAGTGTACAGCAGATAAACGTTGATTGTCTGAACATTGTTTTAGAAACTGCGTTATTTATCTCTACGAGTTTTTTCAGTTGCGTTATTATCATATTTTAATTAAAAGAACGTGGTTTCACAGAAAGGCGTACAGGAAGTACGTAAGTTTTACGTAATACAAGTAGCAAATTAGCAGACGATCTAGCTGGGGTTCAGTGGCCACTACCACACAGTTATAAATGCTGTGTACTGCCTGTGCAGTACATTTATTAAGAATTCATACTCATAAGTATTCATACTCATTCGTACTCATAAGATATCGTTAATTGATGCACACTTCAAGTTAGAACCATAGGTACTACATAACGCCGAAGACTGAGTTTCCATCCGCATCAATAGAACTCATGGCGGTCTTCCACGGTTCGGATTGTGCGCTCTTTTCTATCGTGAATGAAGAAGTATTTTTTCTTTTTTATAGTATGGAAGTAGCAAACGAGCATGCAGCCCACCTGATGGTATGTGGCTACTGCCGCCCATGGACATCTGTAATTAAAGATCAAAGTCTCACGTAAGGTTAGCCACAGATGCGTTGCTACCCCTGAGGACTAAGATGGAATACCTCGGAAAAGTATGTCTGCCTTACTGGCCCTTCAGACCAGAACACAACAGCTCATAACACTGCTGTTATTAGGCAGAAATAGATGTGGCGGTGGTGCTTCGGAAGTCGAACCATAAACGAGTTCTTACCTTCAAAGATGATGAGAAGATATGGAATGAGTTTCTTTCCGGAGATATTCCCGGAACGCTATGGCATGGGGCTCTTTAAGAAAGATGCAAAAAGAGCTCTCCTTCAAAGCAAGCGATTCATTGGCGACTTCTCTAGTGTTCCAAATGTCCATAGGCGACGGTGACTACTCACCATCAGGTAGCCCGTCTGCCTTATCATTAATACGTATATATAAAAAAATGGAATAACCCCCCATCAATACCTAATAATATGAGACTTAAACAGTGCTGTTCTCCATTTTGAAATGTGTGGTAAGAAAGAAACTCTAACTCTAACTTTAATATACCTAGTCCTCAAAGGTAGCAATACACTCACGACCAACCAAAAAAAACTCCAATTCTATTTTTTGAACATCATTTTGCAGGTGGTACCTACCATTAAGTAGACAACATACATGTTTTCTCGTTTAGTTTCATAAAATTCGTTCAATCCAATGTAAGTTCTAATTACCTTTTAGCGCTCTTTTAGATGGTTGTCGCAAATGAAATATTATCCGGAAGTCGGATTTTTCTTATTTTCACAGTTTTCTTTGCGACGCACCTGTCACCATAAAGTTCGACCTAATCTATTGGACTATTTAAAAATACCCGAAAATATCAATATGTTTTAAATAACTTCTATTCTTTGTATTTGTGCTAGTTTTGAGTGTAACTATTTCTCCTGTCACGTTTGAGAGACGCTGTCTTATTATTTTTGATCTAAAAAATGTTGTTTTCGTTAAATAGACTTACAGATATATACTTTTTTATTATTTATGTACCTTGTCTCACCAGGAATATATTAGCGATAGGGCGATATAAGCTTTTCTCTCTAGAATTATTTTGTTTGTTTTTTGAGGCACGCGTCTTCCAACAGATAGTAAGTTTCTAATGTTACCTATGGTCAATAGGACATCCTTATTAAACTTTAGTAAAATATATATTTTTTATATGATACAAGCAAACGAGAATGTAGTTGAAGAGATGATACGTGGACAGTGCTGCCCTTGGACATTTGTCATAAATACCGGATAAGATAATTACCTTACCTGATGTCAGTCACAATTAAGTTGTAACCTGTTACCTGAGGACTAAGTGGTAACCCCTTAGATAAGTATATCTTCGTAACCACATTCTTTTATCCAAAACACAGAAACGTTTAACTCTCGAGATGCAATGAATATACAGCAAATATTCGGTATTCGGCTATTCGGCCACTTTTTTTCGCTATTCGGTATTTCGCCGAATATTAGAAACTACCCAGCCGAATACCGAATAACAAGTTATGAAAAAAGGAACCTAAAATAATACTCACAGAGATGTTTATTTAAGACATGCTTTCTACACTCATAGCCCCACACTAGGATATTCTCCTGTGTCGTGGGTGCCATGGACACACAAAGAAGAATACACAAACACCCAGACCCAGAACAGAAACCTAAACTCATAATTCAGATTTTTGTCTGGCCGGGGATCGAACCAGGAGACCCACTGCGTGTCACACCGGTATGGTGACCGCTCCGTCACGCGGGTCGTCATTTCAAAGTCGTCATTTAACCAAAAAATTAACATATTAATATCTAAAATACACCAGTGGTAAGTTATGATGAATGAAAACAATTTTTTCAGCATTTGTCGATAGCAGACGATTGCGTTATTCCTCATAAATTATACCTTCCTCCAAAAACAGCCACTCACTATATATACCGCTCGGGAAATGATAAATAAATTTTAACAAAGTTATGCGTTTGGTGACTATCACATTTAAGTTGTCTGTTTCTGTTGTCCGATCTAAGTGAGCAGATGCCATGCAAAATTAAAGTTATTCTGTAACCGAACTTTTCTGTACCACACATTCATGTGAACGTACATTTTTTGCAGCGACCTTCTCAAAACAGTTCCAGATCTATCATGTCTCACTGGTTTTGTCATTCCTTTTCTTTCGAAGTGGAGATGAATCATCATCGGTGCATCTAGATTCGTGCCTACTTACTGCTTCAGCGATACAAGTTTAAACTTGTAAGTGACGAGTTGCGACTTGTCACCCACGGAAAGTACTAAGTACTGCCGAATAATCGCCGCTTCGGCCAAGAGCCTCGCCGAATATTCGGTATTCGGTATTCAGCCACATAACTATTCGTGGTATCCTTATTTAACACTGTTGTGTTAAGCAGATTAGGTGTGTCGGGCTTTGGTTTAAGAGAGTTGCCAATTTAATCCATAAGATTCATCAGAAGAACTTCGAGTAATATTGTGTTTAATCACACTATAACTATATTTCCGCCTTATAACAGCAGCGTTATGTATGCTGTGTTCTAGTTTTAAGGGGGTGGTAAGGGAGACATACTTATCTGAGGCGTTCCAAATTACTCCTCATGGGTAGCAACGCATCTGTGGGCAACCTCAGGTAAGTATCTGATCTTATCAGGTGTTGATTACAGGTGTCCATGGGCGGCCGTTACCACTTACCATCAGGTGGACTACATGTTCGTTAACTATTGCTTTATTATAAATATAGAAGATATTAATTGGCAGTAGTGTTCAATTATCATTAAGTTCACTGTCACATCGGACTTATTTTGGAAACTAAATATATTACGTTAAAGGATTTTTTATGGCTTATCTGTTTAGTTTCCTATTTGTCCTGTTGAATTAATTCCGTTCCGTTGGCTCGCTAGACCGTATTATCGTTGTTTATATAAGTAATTTATATATATTTATGAGCTGTATGGGTTAAATATCCAATAACAACAATAAAATGGGTCATAATTATTCATTAATAGTTACGAAGCAGTAAATTATTGTAAAAACAAGTCAGATATTAATAATGCATGAGCCTGCGTTGACTGTTGACTAATAAACTAGATCTAGATGAAAACAAGTTATTCCTAGTTGTTTTCTACATTTGAGGTGTATAATATACTACTTTTTGTGTACTGGCTTACTTGTGTTTTAGTATTAATAGTTTGGGGAACAACTCACAGAAGATAATAAATTGTTAAAACTCACAGGCTTGCAGCAAACTAGTCATTACCTAGTGCCGTGGGTACGCCCACCGACGCAAAAATACCTACTACCTAATTTAGAATTTTAATTGGGGCCGAAATCCGGGGGACCTGGAATCGAAATTGATCAGCACAATGACCATGTGGGTCAGAACTCTTTTTCTAATACTCTTTTATTCTATTATTTCTATGGCGATTTCTAACGTCTCATCAAGATATGACACCACTGCTTTCTGAATCACACTATCGATTTTTTGGAGTTTACTCCTTGTTGAAACTGTCGGGATACGGTTCTCCAGGCACGATTATTTAGCCGGTCGGCAGCCCCCCTATATGAAACGTCCTTTGCGATAAAACAACGATTACCTTTTATTTTCATTCGCCATATGAGTTTGAAATAAGTAATAAGTAAACATACGTAATATAAGTGAAATAACATTAACATACTCACTTACAAACATAGCAAATGATATGAGGCCTTCTAAAATAAATCTGCAAAAGTAACATAGCAACGCATCTATGAAGGATTTTGAGCATTATACGTGTACGTGAGCTTTGATTAAATCTAATTTTTATAATCAAATTATATTAAGACAAACACCGAGCGGAACTCTACGCCACAAATCATATTGATAGCGTTATCTCAAGGATGAATTTAAAAAATATCTCACGACGTAAGTAAACATATTACATATGCAATTCTTCAGATATCGTTCGACCAACTTCATTAAGCATTTGTCGAAATCATATTGCGTTAGAATGAAGTCGATATTGCTCTGTTTTGTACGATTTGAAGTTTTTGAAACACCAAGGTCGGTACATTGTTACGTGCATTTTATTTTTATCTACTACTAGCGACCACCCGCGGTCTCGTGTGTTATTGCCCGGTTATTGAATTGTAATGATTTTGTAATAACATTGTAATAACTCTGTAATAACTGTAATAGTTTTGTAATAACTTCAACTATGAATATGCATAGTATCGCGTGTAGTGTCGAAGTTAATGAGTTTTGGAAACGCTACAAGTTTTTGTCGGTGGAAAATGTTTGAATTTAAATTTAATGAATTAAAATTTGATATCAAAACAAGACAAACATGTAACAACTCAGCTTAGTTTAGACTGAATAAATGAGGTCAAATCTTTGCAGATACTTATGCCGGTTAAGGCATTAATATCTGCTGTTTAGCTTAATATATACATATATGTATTTTTGTATTGTGATTTGTAGCGTATATGAGAAAAGTAAAGCCAAAGTTGGACATGCTGACCACTGCAAGGTGCAAGGTGGGAGAGCAATTCACTTTTATATGAGGCGATCTTAGTCCTCGGTAGTAGTAATGCATCAGAGATGGACTTCTGATAGAATCATTACATATGTACATGGTTGGGGGTAATAACTTACCATCATGTGGACTGAATGCTTGTTTCTATTTATCTATCAACCTTTGAAGGCCTAAAGATTACATAGTTTGCAAATCGAAGGAGAAGAAAGCTACATCTAAATTAAATAAAAATAAAAAATGTGGCATATACACTTTTGTAAACATTAAGGACATCTCTCTACGATAGTTCCGTATCCTTGATATACAGGGAACTGTTTTTAGCTATTTTCAACTAGTTTTTAATACGATTTCTAACAAATACATGTAATAAATACAAAAAATACCTGAAATTCGAACCCGAATAGAAATAGATA
>MOOZ01001346.1:1061678-1073738 GCA_002930495.1 Cecropterus lyciades | reverse complement strand
TCATGTTTTTTTCGACGTAGAGTACAGCACATACCGCTTTCGCGTCTGAGGTGCAATATCTAATCTATTGACTAAGTCGAATATTGCCTAAATCGTTGAACACATGCACGTGCACGGAGGCCCGTATGAATACGTTCTTTATATCTGGACAGTCCGCTGTGAACAGACAACGAGGTCACCGCGTGGCCTGACTGCTGTTAGTCACGTCTGCCACCAGATAACGACTTTATGAATTTATTTCGATTGTAGTTAATATAATAGGTATTTTTGGTTATACTACTGCAATGGAAACAGTGTGTAGGTGAATATGTAATATGTGTATATATGTGAGAAATGTACAGTATCAAACATTATGTCTCTTATGTGCCTAATAGATTGCGTTACTAATAAATTACTTACAAAATGAATTTATTAATTTATCATACATGTTTAAAAAATATTTTCACATGTCTTGAGTTGTCATGTGTCACTGTTACTTACTATATTGTAAGTAACATAGTGGAGCGTATATTGTTATCACTAATATGTTACAAGCACTATTGTACTGATTATAACATGAATCAAAGTGAAAATAAAAAATGCTGGATTTCTTGATGAATCTGAAACCACTTAACTGAAAATTTATTAATGCCCTCGTAAGTCCAATTCCGTCCAAGTCCGTATTAATTATAAATAGTTACTGTTTGCGATCGTTAGTGGTAACAGTCGCCGTCGGGAGACGATTCAATATTGAATCAGGTGAACGCGTGATGGTCATGTGACACTTTGATAATTATATTTAGACACCATTAAAATAAAATGGGCGTTTCGTACATTAAAACTTAGGGGAAAAGTCCCATGAAAACTGTTGGGTACATATTACTTAATATGTAAACATAAATATATACGCTTTATACACTTATAGCCCCACATTAGGATTTTCTCCTGTGTCGTGGTTCCCATGGACACACAAAGTTGAATACACAAACACCCAGACCAAGAACAGAAATCTAAACTCATCATTCAGATCTGTCTGGCCGGGGATCGAACCCGGGACCCACTGCGTGTTAGACCGGTATGGTGACCGCTTCACCACGCGGGTCGCCAATTTATGAATCTGTTATGTGTTAGGTTTAACCCTTTGTGGTTTGACTTCGGAGTTTTAAGTCATTTTAACTTAATTTTCTAGAGTAGCAACGGATTTGTCCATATCGAATAGCACTTAAATTTTGGAGTTATTATATTTGGAAGGGTCGCTTATCATCACCACTTGATTGAATTTTATTTTGTTATTCCTATTTCTATTTTCTATTATATAATATAATTTAAAAAATTGAAATGAAACTTTTTTAGAAAAAGCATCACGATAAAGAAACAAACAAGATTCATTTCATAATTTTTAATTATGAACTGACACTTTTCTTTCATGTCCCTCAGATGAGAATTTAAAATTAAACGATAAGAAACTTACAAAATGAAGCGTTCAATTCTGATGTTATGGCTGAAACTCTGAAATACTTTGTTGATCAAAGTTCCCGTGATAGGCTTTCAAATTTGGAACGTGACTACTAACGTCCAAAAGTTTAATAGTTTGTGGGTAGTTTGTTTATAATTACTTAAGCTTTAATCGTATTAAGGTACACATAGCTTAGTGGTGCTAATTGCTCTTGGAAGCCCAGGTTTGAGTAAGGTACTCCTTGTAACTTTTGTTTATTAAAACAAGCTTTAGCCTTAACATTGAATAAAAAAATCATGAAAGTTAATTCGGGCCAATTGGAGTGAAACGAACCGTTTATCTAATGGTAAGGGATCACTACTGCTCATAGACCATCCGTGAGGTTTTTGAGGCCTACTGCTGGACGTAGGCCTCAAAAACCAGTGCATATGAGTTGATGACCACAGTGCGTGATGATGATGCACAGAAAAACGCTGCTGCGCATCTCTAGGGTTTTGTCTCATAGTCGCCTTCTACGACATCTTCACACAGCCGATAGACAATGGTCTAATAAGATTTAAATCCTACATAGTGACCGTATGTATTGTACCATAGATATTGTTTATCTAGGCTTAGTTGAAAAGCCTCGAAGGGACCTTCAAACCAAAATATAACACCCATATTGTATTATTTGGTAAAAATTGTACCCAAATGCATATTTTTGTCGTATTTCATCAATATTATTGCTCTAATTTGTTTTTATTTGAAATTGATGAAATATGTCTAAAGAATCACAGATATTCCAACCGCCAATAATATCTTACTATCTAAACTCAACTAAAATAAAAAAGTTATTATCAAAGTGAAGTTGCACTTTTTATCAAATCTTAAGAACTAACTTTTCTCTCTGTATAATTACAAAGTAGTAACAGCTTATATAATACAAACATTTAAAACAAACTGTTATCAGAACGAGGGCAAACAGTCAAAACATTTACTAACAGACAACTGTTTAATATAAAATTGTAATTACATGCATTTTACTAACACTAATACCGACCACTTGAGATAACAAACGGACAGACCGACCTCCATTATATTTATATTATCTACAACTAAATATATTATTTGAATAAATTGCTTATCAAATTCAATATGGCGTAAGTACTACGCCGCTCTGTTATGATTTAACTGTTATAGTTTTGCAGTAGAGTTTTGATTTGAATAGACCGTAATTGATAGATTTGCAAAAATGAAGATAATGAAGTAGGTTGATAGAACCAGCGCACACCGGATCGTCGTAAGACCCAATTACATGTCACTCGCAAATCAGATATAATTTTTATCAGTTGACTTCAAGCGTGATGCAATTATTTAAATAGCAAGATATTTTAAAACTATTATTATGTAACACACAGCCTTGTACTTTCACTACATTACTTTCTTTCTTACACTAATCAAACCTTCCTTAAATGTCAGCTACTTGTTAAGTATAAACTTGATTCGTTTATCATATGTATTTATAAAAGGTTAAAACGTGGAGCACAAAGATATTAGATTCAGTCCGGTTATAAACTTCAAATTGACGACGGAAAAGTACTTGAAATTGATCGATTGATGTACTTTTTTAATGTTTGGAGCACTTACTCGTATCGTAATAGTTATGTATTCATTAGCAAAATTTTCTAAAATGTCAAACTTATATAAGGACGATAGATTTTTTAGCAATTTTTCCTTGACCGACAATATTTATCTTTTTCATTCTACATACTGTCTTATCTTGTTAAATATATCTGACACTTTGATGCTTGTTGCTATTTATTCAATACATATGATTTAAAATATCTATACAAATGCGTACTTACCAAACTAGAGATAAATGCTAAGTAGATAGGTACTAACTTCAATTTATATTTGAAATTTGTGAAATACATATTAAGTGTTTAAACATGCAATAAAACACTGCAAGCCGATACTCGGTTTTACTTAAAAAAGCTTAAAAATAATAATACATAGTGCAGGAGCTTTTACAAAGATACTATTAGAATTTTCAATATTTTAAATTTAATATTTTCATTTTGAAACAATAGCATTCATCATTCCTATTAGTGTCCACAACCATATGTAATCAATTCCGCACTATTGTCTTAATAGGTCAGATTGATTAAGGCATAAAAATAGACTTCAATTGTTGCGTATACGTAAGGGCACCTGATTATACATATTACAATGTTTATTGTATATGTTTTATTAATTTTAAGAGTTAGTAACTAAAAAGGAATAAACATTATATTATTATCACCTTATTTAGTTACTTATATTATAAAAGCGAAAGTTTGTGAAGATGGATGGGTGTTTGTTACTCCATTCACGAAAGAACTACTAGTTGGATTTGAATGAAGTTTAGTACACAGATGCCAACGAGTTTGCAGTCTATCTGATGGTAACTGATCACTGCCGTTCATGTACATCTGTTATCAACCTCAAATAAGATAAGGTTAGCCACAAATGCCTTGCTACCCCTGAGGACTGAGTTATTTAGAGAATTATAAGTATGTCTCCCTTACTACACCCTTCAGACCAAAACACAGTAGCGTACAACAATGTTGTTTTAGGCATTTTACCGTGGCGGACGTGATCGAAGTGCCCGGAACTGCGGGAATAATCTAGTAATGAAATATATTAAGATATAAATTTAGTAGTCAATTACAGAAATTATAATGTATGTTTGGGTTTATTCTTGTTTTGGTAACGAGGGAGAATCCTTCAAAAGGTACCCGACGCCGTGGGAACAACACCAGGTTATGTGGGATTTTTACCGCGCTAAAACCCTCCGGTGGCCGTCTTTAACGCTGCATGGAGGACTCCGGAATCTCCAACGGAACACAACCGGCGTCCTCCGATACCGCGGTACCCCTTTCGGGCTCTTCCCGGTGAGCATGGCAGGTAGGGGAAACCGTAGCCCTATTCTGGTCCGAAACTACACGGACAATTTGAGTTTATCCTGTAAGCCACCTTGCTGCTATGTGACTTAGTATAGGAAGGATACTAAGTCACATAGCAGTAAGGTGGCTTAGTATATTCTAGACTTCCCATATTTAAAGGTACCAAAATGTGAAATGTAACCAGAATCACAGCCTAAACTAACGGTAAAACCAATGTGGGTCAATCGAGGCCTTACAACCGCCCCAAGCAGTTTTGGCGTAAATCAGTTCGGCGTAAGGGTTGACGGGTTTGATGAAGGCACACTGACATATCGCAGAGTGTTAATGAAAGGGATCGAATTCAAAATTTCAAAATACTTAATTAAGTACTAAATGACGTAGTTTTTCGTCCAGACAATTAAAACGTAACGATAGGTGGATCGTGCTAGGGAATGAAAATATATATATGTTATGCAAAAACCGCACGCTTCAAGAAACTCACAAAATGTTAATTTCGCATTAAGCTTTTTATTCTCATTGTACGATTTAGTGGGACTATCGTAGTTCTTAGGGAAGGCAACGCAACTGTCATTTTAGATATCTAAAAACCCTGTTGAACATCTTATTTCTAATCGATGTCTATGAAGACCAGTGACTAATACCATTCGGTAGACTGCATGTTTTTTTGCGACCTCAATCTTACAAATTGTCTCGAAAAACACACACACATACGTAGCTGCTTTCCAAGAGTAATACCGCAACCCAAAAGCGCTTATTTTACAGGAAAGCCAGGTAATAATTAAGCAATGCTTTTTAAAATTCCGTACCCAAAGGGTAAAACGGGACCCTAGTACTAAGACTTCGCTGTCCGTCCGTCAGTCTGTCTGTAGGCTGTATCTTATGAACCGTGATAGCTAGACAGTTGTAGAATGTATTTTTGCCGCTAAAACAACCAATACTAAAAACAGAATAAAATAGATATTTAAGGGGGGGCTCCCATAGAACAAACATATTTTTTGTCGTTTTTTATAGATAATGGTACAGAACCCCACGTGCGTGAGTCCGACTCGCACTTAAAGTTTAAATAATAAAAAATAAAAGTCCGTTAATAGTACAAAATCATAAGGATAAAATTATATATTAAACTTAAAATGGATAAATTTTAATTTGTGCGCATATTTTGTGACTAAAAAAAATCATAAAGTCTTAAAAAAGATAAAATTCCTATCAGTGTCTATCGCTACATCTAATCAGAACCGTTGAATAGAAATAGGTCACAGATACTAGCATAGGAACAGCCTACAATTGTCTTGTTGTTATAACACGTCTAAGCTCATTACATACTGATTGTATTAATGGCACTTTTATTAAGGCCTGGCCTTCGCATACATTTCCTGAAGAGTACAATAAATTAAAAATGTTATGTGGAACATTGTCGTCGTGCATCGACGTATATACCTACTTTTATTGGCAACTTTCAGTTCTTCTATTAAATTTTCAATACTTTTCAAGAGACAATTGTAATCTATGGATATTGAAGCTTTCTTTTTTTTCTTTTTCATCAGTCTTTTTAGGTCTACCTTTTGCCAATAGTCACTGCGCCTGCTAACCGCAGCAGGTGTTGGAAAGAAGACGCACCAGCGTCTGAAGATAGGCACCAGCCTATCTTTTATATTTTCTGTCTTAGTCGTCTACTATGATATCCTCGGGCAGAGAGGCAGTGGAGCTATTCAAGTATCCACCATCTTATCGGCTAAACTCAAATAACACAAATCATCATTCATGTTTCTGTTACAAGATTGATGTTTTCCGACAATTTACAATAATTCACCCTTCTTTATCATGGTAATACCTTTTTTATAACCAGGATAATATCTGTTAGTTTTGGATTAAACATAAATATCTAAAGGACAACAAAACCTTGTAAGCACCAACATCATCCTAAGAGTGTCATACTTACTGGTTAGACCACCGCCCTTTAAAGACACGTACATATTTTCTCATAGATTAGTCCCTGATAATTAGTAATCTTTTCAGACCGAACCCAGGAATTTATCTTTTGTTAAATTAGTGACAATAATACCCTTGGTAATAAGATATCTTTCATTAAACATGTCGTTATCTACATATAATGTTTCCGTGTAACGACACTGATAACAAATTAGATTATATCCCACTTCCTGCACCCGCGACTTTGTCTGCAAGGACGGGAGTTCAGAAGTAAAGTACTATAGTCCAGAACCAGGCCAGACTTTTATAGAAGCTAAATTTAACTTCTATAAAAGTAATACATTAAAAATATATATTAAAAAAAACTATTTATCTTAATTTAATTACAAATTTTTGTGTTTCTTTCTTCGAAAATAACTACATCATACCGTATTTCAACGCCTATATTATTCTTAAAGAATGATTTTCAAAAAAATAACATATGAACCCTTTATCAAGTCTTAAACCATCTCTACGTTAAATTTTATCAAAATCAGCTTAATAGTTTGGCGTTAATAATGTCACACAGACAGAATAATAGATTTATATATATGAACGGGCATGGCTGTGAATGGTTTAGTGTGAGGACCTTCAGACTTATCGCTATTTGCTCATAATTTGGATAAAGCTGTCAAGGTTTCTGTTATAATATTGATGTTTTCCATAATTTATGAGCTATTAGTAGATTAAACTGCTTTGTTGCGAACATAATGTTTCTAAAACATTTTTAAAACACACGAAATTTTTGCAATTTCGAAAAGTGTTTTAATTGCTTAATAATCTTGTTTGTTGGCGCGACATAAAACCAAGAAAGTAATATATGTATATAGTTTCATTCAATTTGTTTGACATGTCCTGCCTTACAAGATATAGATCTGAATGTCGTGCTTTTGACGAACTTGCGCAAAAAAATAAGCTAACGTTGTAGGAATGTGTGTTGTGTGGTAGCTGTATAGATCTTTAACCATGATTTATCCAAAAAAATTACCCATTTTGTCATCATTGACCCATTCCTGTCCCCATACGCGTAGTGGCCACGTGCCGGCGCTTCTAGTATCAAATATTTGTATGTGTATTATAACTTACTCTAACTTATTAAAATTCTTAAATATAAAACCAACACGTGTTTCAATCTTATTATTGTTGCAATATCGTCAAAGTTACGTAAGTATTTCAACTCAATCGACTAAAAGGAAGTAGTGAAGAAATTATTTGCATGATTTGACTCATACTTACGACCATAAAAGTTGTTGAAAAGCTTATTATGATAATTAAATAGTGTTCTTGACTTTTATTACTCCACGTGATCCTACATACGCGTGAGTAAAAAAAACCAAATCGATTGTCACAAAAACAGTTTTTGAGTACGTCATCGCGTAGGTGTTCGATTTAGTTGTTTACACACTAAAGCTACGAGGAATGTAGCAACAAGGTCAAATAACCTAGATTTTCGAATAAAAACCGCCATTCGATTAATTTAATAGCCTAGTTGACAACCCAGACCAAAATAATATAAACTACTGTCAATAAGGAAGCAAGACAAATTCTGCCAATTTCCGTACTACGTTGACGAAGCGTACAAAAGTTCCTAAAAATATATCGCTCACCTAGTAATTTATAAAAAGTGGGCAACTATCCATCCATCAAGCATTTAAATACGTTGGTGCATATAATCTCCTGATGGGGAGATTTTCACAATAGTTACCATGCCTGGAACGCGAGTTGGTGACCGTAGTAAGTGTTGATGATAGACATACAAAACAGCTGCGGCCCACCTTCGCGGATTTGTCTTTCTAAGACATCCACGGGAAAATAGGGAGTGGTGCTATTCAAAACTGACACCAAAGGTTTAAAGGATGTGGTAACTGAGACATACTTTTCGAGGCATTTCAACTTAGTCCTCAGGGGTAGCAACGCATCTGTGACTAACCTTAGATGAGACTTTGATCTTACCTAGGATTGATTACAGATGTCCATGGGCGGTAGTAACCACTTACCATCAGGTGGGCTACATGCTCGTTTGCTACTTCCATACAAAAAAATCCATAAAAAAAACATTATGATTATTATCGCTTCTTCAAACGCTTTGCAACATTCAATGCACTAAATTCAGCAAAATGAAATTTTCGTAGGCGTCGTCTTTATATTTGGTCTAAGGTTGCCGATAAAAATACGTTTGATTCAACGATGTTTTACGTTAGACCGATCTATGTTCCTACCAGTATATTTGAAGTGTTATTCGATGTTTGTGTCCTATTTGGCAGAAGAGAGTGCGAATTGTGCCGAAAACACATCTGTACTTTATTGCTACTAAAATTTTGTGGACTTCATTAAATTTCGCTACTAATGTACTTTATTGAGGGCATTTGTCAAATGTGTTAAGGAAAAGATAAAGATAAAGGAAAAAGATAGTAGTGACATTTCAATAAGTCATAATCACACATCTCATCATGAACAGCGCGCTATTGCCTTACTAGTAGGCAAAACTAAAAGGTGGCAGAACTTGTGGTTCTGTGGAAATACCACCGCCACACCTATTTCTGCCCAATTACAGCAGTGTTATGCGCTGCTGTGTTCAGGTATGAAGAGTGTAGTAAGGGACATACTTATCTGAGGCGTTCCAACTTCTCAACTCGCATCATCGTAAGACGCATCTGTGGCAAACCTCAGGTAAGACTCTGATCTCATCTGGGTTTATTCCAAGAGTGGCAGGGTTCACTTACCATCGGGTGGACAACATGCTCGTTTGCTACTTCCATATTATAACAAAGGCTGGGGATTTCGCTTGCAATTAATCAATGAGCCAGGTGATGGAACGAGTAAAGTTCGACCCGGGAGGTACCATCATCATACCTATTTGTAACGTGAAGCAGTTCTTGCGTTTCGTTGAAAGGATGTATTTGCCTGCTCTTTAGCCACATATAAAGCGACCCTCAAAGTCATCAAGAGTAGCAACGTATCAGTGATTGACTTCAGATATAACCCCTGTTCTATATGGAGTTGGTTACAAACGTAAATGAGTGGTACTGACTAATTACATTTAGGTGGGCTGTATGCACGTTTGCCACGTAAAATGTTACAAAGAAATTAGAAGGACTTAGGTCATAGTTCATCACAATGACTATGTTCAGATTGAACTTCAAATACTCATAATACTCATTCCATACCTTCTAAAAATCTATCTATCTAAGTTTTTGTAGTCTGTTTTTCAATGTATATTTATATTTCAAATGTATATTTTCTCGCAATAATAAAGCTTACTTGTTCTGTACTGCTAAAAATATATTTCCTAACGAGGGCAAATGTGTAAGACAAATTAATTCGCGAAATGTGCAACCACTTAACATCAATTAGATCAGTATTATCGTTGCGAGAAATTAATGTTAGCGTCAAGAAACTTAACTGAAAATAAACTTCTAATTACTTGTGTCATTGCCCTCTGTGGAGTATGTTTGTGATTCTCATGTGGTGTAACAATCTTTGTATCAGTTTATATCCATTTGTTAATTCCTTTTAACCGGGACAGATAGTTTTTGGTAGTACAGCTACGTAGTTTGATTCAAGTAGCATCGCTGTCACATCTATACCTATTAGCCAATCATATAGTACTAAGTACTGTTCCCTTTTGGTCTAAAGGAAGACCAACTTAGTCCTCAAGCAACATCTGTGGCCAACCTCAGGTGACTACTCTCATCTTATGTTGGGTTAATTTCAGATGTCTCTGGGTAGCCATTTAACATTAGGTGGATTGCATGCTCATTTACACTTATTATATAAAAAATAATATACATTATAAAATTACAAAAAAGGACTGAAGCGTATTTCAGCAAGCTAATTTCTTGGTCCAGTAATTGAACAATAATGAGTTGGCGAGGATAATTTACTCATTTTGACTTTACTCATGAGGATAATTTACTTAATAATCAGATGAACTATATGCTCGTTTGTTCTTAAAATTATATAGAAAAAAGTAATAATTTTTGTTCTAAAATAGGTACTCTCTAGATAAACAAAACCAATCGAAAAACAAAAGAAAAATATTATCAGAAATTAATAATTTAATTATTTAATAATACAGTTCTTGAAATTTGAATACAAAAACCATGTTTATAATCGAAAATATTCACAACTTGCCACCTGCAGACAGCAAACGAATTGTCACAGTCATTGTTGCTAAGGGATAAAGCCTTGTGTTACACAAAGGCCAGATATGTGCAAATATTGTGCACGAGGTGAGTCGAGCTCCAATGATTCACGCCAAGGTCGTTTACCGGCAAATTTTCATCCACACAAAAACAAGAATGGCTCCGCGAATGTCTGTTTACATATTTGTTTCATTAAACCATTATTCATATAATGGTCTAATTACTGAACCCATTTCAAAATACATTTTCAGCATCTTCACTCAATGTTTATAATACATTGCTTGTTTTAACAATCATTCTTCGAAAATGTCTGTGTGAATGGGTCAATGGACAGCGTTCAATGTTTGCATATTAAATGGATACTGTATTGAGTAAAAGGGAGTTCAACTATTTCTGAAAACATTTGTTCAAAGCAGGTGCTTCAGAAGGCTGTTTTTGTGTGTTCACATAATTCTGAATGAAGTCATCTGTTTACGCTGGATAATTGGATTCTTTCTTTACTTCTTTTAAATGAACCGTGCTTAATGAGAGCTGAACAAATTTGTACGGAATGAAAGGATGAATTGCGGCTTAACATCTAGGAGCGGCTTTATTGATTCAGGATCATTAAAAAGTCACTCGAAAATTATTTTTAATAATCTGCGTGTCCTACAAAATATGAATTGAAATGAGTTTAAAGAAAATTGTTGAACACTTTTTCTTTCCACAATATTTAATAATACTCGTATTCGTATTTCTTACTCCGTACTAATATTGGTATTTTTTAATAAAATTTAAGTACTAATAGACAAAGTATCGTAGCGTTAATCTGTGGGTCTAGAAAATAAATTTATCAGGAATTCCTAAAAATATAGTCAGATAAGTTTTACATTACGAATGGAAAGGACTATTATTTTACGTAAACGAGTGTCTAAATAAATTTTCACAAAATTTAACTTTTAATTCTCTAAGACTAAATAATTGATGGAAACTTGTAAAGGTATACAATATACAGATTTTAGACTAATATTATCGCGGAATTGATACATTTTAATATGTTACAGGTACGCACGATATGCGGTTTTGATAACATGTCAGTAACAGTAGAGTTGAACGACAGCGCCTATTTTACGTATTTGAAAGGTGTAACAGATAAGATAGGAAGGTTCTTAGACAGGAGGTATAATATAAAATTTATATTTACGCCCTTAAAGAAACTCGCGGCCTATCTATTCGTACACCAAAAGACTCCATACCTTACCAATGTCCTGGGGTTTATAAAGTTGACTGTAGCTGTGGCAGCTGTTACATTGGACAGACAAAACGAGCCATCTCACAACGTATTAGGGAACACATCAACGCAGTTTAAAAGAATGACCCGAAGAAATTTGCAGTAGCTGAACACAATCTTAATTCCTGTAATAACCACTGGATCGAATTACATAAACCTAAAGTAGCAATAAAATAAAGTAGCAAGGTAGCATGCAGTACACCTGATAGTAAATGGCCACTGCCGCCCATAGACATCTGATGTCAACTCACGATGACCCCTTAAAGGAGTCTTTCAAAAGCCTTTATTAAAAAATATGTCTAAATATGGATAGTAGCA
>MOOZ01001346.1:1027441-1039059 GCA_002930495.1 Cecropterus lyciades | reverse complement strand
ACATAGTATAAAACAAAGTCGCTTTCTCTGTCCCTATATCCCTTTGTATGCTTAAATCTTTAAAACTACGCAAATGATTTTGATACGGTTTTTTTAATAAATAGACTGATTTAAGAGGAAGGTTTATATGTATAATAACATCCATTAAATAGTAGAGAAATACAGTTATTTTTAAGGTTTCTAATGTGATGTCGTAAATAATTTTTTTTTCCGCTTACATTGCAAACGCAGGCTGAACCCTACGAGATTTATCAAAATAATGTACTAAATATTGTACACCTTGAAAAGGTCTACAGAAAACTCCGCGATGATATATGTCTATCTCTTATGGATATCCCACAATAATATTTTTTTGGCATTTACTTTTTACGACAAGTAATGGCTAATTTTGAAGCGATTTTAACCAATACAGCAGAAACCGCGGGCACAGCTAGTGACATATATTAATGAAATATTTAGAAGAAGTAGAACGAGTATAGTTCGCCGGGGATGTACCACCGCCACACCTATTTCTAGCGTGAAGCAGTTCTTGCGTTTTGGTGGAAGAGTGCGGCTGTCGGCTCACCCATACATGAGGCGATCATCTTAGTCCTCGGGAGTAACATTTGTGATCGACCTCAGGTAGACCCCTGCTCTTTATGAAGTTGCTTACATATATATGGGCAGCAGTAACCACTTACTATCTGATGGACTGTATGCTCGCTTGCGACTTGAACGTGATAAAATAATAATAATAGTTTGAATAAATTTGTTTCTAGTACCGTTAATTCGATTTATTATTCTGAAGGGGTTAAATCGATTCTAAGTGTAAAGAGGCGTGAATTATTTATTATAAAGGGCTATAATTGGTAAGATTTATTGGTGTTTTGATGTTTTGCACGAACACAATAAGTACCATTGTTGCTAATAGTTATAGAAATTAGAAAAACATGACAAATGCTTTTTTTTATTAAATAAGAGACCAAATCTTCCTTCTCATTTTGTTCCTTATAAACGGCAAAAGTTTATCTAAATTTTATCTGTAAATATGAGGAGGTATTTGTTCCAAAAACAATGTAGTTTTTCTTTTCTATGATATTGAAGTAGCAAACGAGCATGCATTCTAATTCCTCTTCTGGTGGTAAGGGGCTCCTGCCGCCCATGGACATTTGCAGTTAACCGCAGATAAGATCAGAGGCTTATTTGAGGTAGGCCATAGGTGCGCTACTACTTCTGAGGACTAAGTTGGAAAGCCTCGCTTAAGTATATTTCCCTTACCACATCCTTTAGACCAAAACATTTGCTTAATATTGTCATTATTAGACAGAAATAGGTGTGGCGGTGGTGCTTCCGGAGCCGAACTACAAAGGGTTCTACCACCTTCATAATTTTAAATAATATCAAGTATCCTGTGAAGTTCTTTTTCTTTATAATACTCTACTTTTAATATACTTGTTTTTTTCAGCACTTAGGTATCAGAATTATGAAGCATCCATGTATTCAATTTAATAAGGTTGCTAGCCACTTAGAGCACTGAATCCCATGGCCATCTAATACCAATCTCAAATCAAGCGACCTGTTGAGATTGGTGTGGTCCCGAGAGACTAATTTCAGCTGAGCATATGACTTACCCCTTAACGGGAGACCTCGTGTCAGTCGTTGTTAGTTTTAATAAAAAGTTACATGAAACTTTTAATATTTTCAAAAAATCAGTCTCACATTGCGTAGCTACAACCTTTAAGCAAAACAGTAAATTTATTACTACCTTGATACATATATAGAAAAGTAAATATATTTATTTATTTGCAAATCAACAGCATATATATATAAAAAACGTAACAATCTTATTTTCTCAACATACTTCTGTATGAACGCCAATTACGGGTGTGTACATTAATCGCTATCTTACATTGAAAAAAATATATAAATGAATATTTAACGATATAATTCGTTGTGGTTGGACTCCACAAGCGCCACTGCCACACCTAGCAATGTGCCCAATAACAGCAATGTTATCCATTGATCCTTGAGTCCTTGAGTCCTCAAGAGTTGCAACACATGTGTAAGCTGACTGGTAAGACCCTGATCGTATTTGGGGTGGATTACAGCTGTCCATATGTGTCAGTAGCTACCTACTTCAGGTAAACTGTATGGTCATTTGCTACTACAATATTATAAAACAAATCTTATTTGTAGCATGAGTCGTACCCTTAACAATCTTTACGCTACTTTAACAGTACTAACACTCTGCGTCCGACTTCGATTTTGAATCCAGTTCCGATTTCGACTCCGACAAACCAAAAAGACTTCGACTCCGACATCGGTTCTGATAAAACCACTTCCGTAAAAACTTTATCTTAAACGATTAGCCGCTTAACATAGATTTGTAACAAAAATTGTACATTCATTGTTGTAAATGTTCAGCGTATCTTAATGACTTCTGTGGTTACTTTCTTTTTGTTGACTTAATCATAATAATTTAATGCACCTTCCGAATAAGCGTACAATAATGCCGTCTAAGGTAATATTTCGTCTATAATATCAGTCTTGCTTGCTTTTAAGTAAATAAAAATAAGTATATAAATATAATGATAAATAACCAAAGTTTAATGGATAAAAAGTATTAAATAGTTTGATAAGTAATAAATCAAAATAGCTTAAATAAAATTAAAATATTGTTCAATCATTCATATGATTAAATGGGGATTTTTTACTCTCTATTTTTCATCCCAGAGTCTTAGCGATTTATAGGGGTAATAATTATTCGAGTTGAAGATAGGGTATCTTCGCCTCTTTCGCTCTTTCGCCCAGGCAGATTCTCTAGAAAATTTTAATTATTAATACAATAGCACAAGAAAAATCATAAACAATAATGATAATAATTTATATTGTTTATCAATAGTAATAAATTAGTTATTCGTTCTAATCATCGATAGCAGTTATCAAATACCATCCGTCATCATCAATACAGCTTAAGTCTGTTCCAAATAATTCCTTCGTAACCGCTTATTACTAGGTAGACTGCGTGCTCTTTGTCACTTAGATTTTGTATAAAAAAATATATTTTTTGACAACAATGAAACACGTGTTCATAATTGTGGTTCTTTAAAGAATAACCAAAGCTGGAATAGGTTTATAGAGATGATGTATGTATAAGTGTATACATCTAAGATCTTATTTTGAGTCTCGCAATAAGTCCCATCCCATGTGTTCCGCACACGGTGTAATGCGAAACAGATGATCACGTTGCTATGAACAACATCCTCGGATGACCTAATTTTGCGCTTGTATTAATAATTTAGATTGTTTATATGCGGTTTAACTCATATCAACCATTTTGTTTATTTTGATATGTTAACCACTTTAGCGTGAAGCAATGTTCGTTTGTATGGAAGTGTGTGAATACAGGCTTCATTACGGCGCATGTGAGGCGGCATCTTTTATGGGCTTCAGGTAAACCCCATGGGCAGCAGCTACCACTTACCATCAGTGTGGACTGGGTGCTTGTTTGATACTTCTAGCGTGTAAACAAAATGATTAACTACTGCAATCGATGAGAGCATGCATATTTTGGCTTCGATGACAACATTGGAAGGCTTCTCATTACCTGAGCTTTATCAGACAACTTTAGACCACCATTACTGGTAAGATAGAGGCATAGATTACAAAACATTTATTATTCTGCCATACTTTCTTACAATCAAACAATGTTCTTGTTTCTTCGATATACCTATGGTATAGATGGAATGGTAAGTCTGAGTGGGTTTCATGGTTAATAATGAATATAATGTAAACATAGTTATTTTCCTGTTTGATACGAAATCACGTGGAAGTCCATAATTTTCTATACAATGAGTAATAACTAAGATAATTTAAATAATATAATCCTTTATTGTTTAAGCGTGGGTGTGTTTATATGTAATGTATGATAATAAGTATTATGTGGCAACTCATTTTAATAATTCAAAATACGAGTTTAATGCATTTATGGTCGATCTCAGTTAGGACTTTAATTTTATCGGGCCGGGCATCGGTAATACCCGTTCACCACTACCGCCCAGGGACATATGTAATCAACCCCATATTATCATAATTGTCCATAGGTCGACCAGATGCGTTGGTACATGAGGCTTATGGTGGAACACTTCGAATTTCTTTGTCTTTCCGTATCCGTACCGTATCCTTCAAACTAAAACACAGCTACGCCCAATTCTGTTGTTATTAGGCTTAAATAGGTACGGCGTTGGTGTCTCCGGAGAAGAACCACGAAGGTGGTAGTAACCTTAAAATTTCCTTTCATATCATAATTTGAGACGGATCCGACATTCGTACGACAGATATAGGTATGACAGAAGTACCAGCAATGGAACAATGGTTCCATCACTTACAACACCATACAAATGTTATTAACGCAGCTAAATAACTCTATCACTATAATTAATCGGTAGTACTTTTTGAGTTTGTAAGTTGAAAAGGCTTTGTGTTTTAATGGGTCGATTTGGAACAAACAAAAATAATGGTCGCATTAAATCCATTGTGCTGGTATCTGGCGATCGGCGATAAAACAACGCAACACACGTACTATTTTATTGTATTTATGGAAAGTGTTAGGGCTGCCAGTTGTTATTTTATAAGCACATATTCCACACTTTTAGCTAACACGCTAGCAAACGACCACGCTGACCACCTAATGGTAAATGGTTACTGCCGCCCATGGACATGTGTCACCAACTTCATATTGAACTGAGGCTCTATCTGAAGTCGATCACATATGTGTTGCTATTCCCGAAGACTAAGATGATATAAAAATGATCCAGTAACCACACCCTTCCAATGAAACGCAAGAACTGCTTCACGCTACAAATAGGCTTGGCGGTGGTACCTCCCCGGTCGAACTACACTGACTCTATGGAAAACTGTGAATGTAAAGGAATATGAATATATATTGGGGTATTTAGTATCTACTCGTGTGGAATAATTCTAAAAAGTCTAATAAGGAATAGGGGTTAACCCCCTTAGAGGTTGATTTTACATAAATTGTGAAATTGTTGTTAACCAAAAAGCCTAAAGTGAAGTTTCATACAAAATTTCAACACTATTCTACCTCCTTCTTAGAATATAAAAGACACCGATTAACTACGACTTTAAATCTGTCAATTTTGCAATAAAACCTTTATCCATTCCAAACGGAGATATATATTATATTTTCTACCGGACTCGGATTCACCCAACAGGAATATGTGGAGCGTACAAGAAGTGAGATTTTAAGCAAGGAATTTCCACAGAGACGAAGATTTTCGTTATAAAAAATAATATTTTGCCGAATTTGACATTCCAGAATTCCACCGGAATCCTTCGGTCGAACAATACTACCTATTTAAAATCAAAGTTACTTAAAATTTTAATGCGATAACACAAACACCCAGACTTAGCATAGAAATATAAATATATATCGGAATGGGGATCGAAGCCGGAACTATTCCGCTAAAAGAAGCTACGCTACGCTAGCTGAGCTTGCATATCAATACTAAACCGAAAGTCATGGCGAAGTATAGAAATTTTCATGCGCCGAGGCCCTGCACAAGCAACGGCAATAAACTTTGATATTGCTTAAATCTGCAGTTGTACTACAACGGTTTGTATATTAAAGGTACACTCGAGGAAGAATACTTCAACTTTAATTAAATATTGTTGGAACAGACAGAATACTAGCATTTAGTTGAACCTTATTATAGTTAAGTATTCGTTTTTATAACTATTTGCAAATATTATATATATATATAAAAGCAAAAGGGTGCTCACTCACTTATCATCTATTGACTAAACATCGCAGAGCCACAACTACTGGAGATATAAACATGAAATTTTAACAAAACGGATGTTTTGTTACTCTAACCCCTAAGAGGGTTAAATAGGGGATTAAAGTTTGTATGAAATTCTATCAAATCTGATGCAAGCTCAATGAAACTTAGAATTTATCTTTGTGGTTTGATATAATAAAACATCTATTGCATCATTTTTGAAAAATCAACCCCTAAAAGGGTTAAGTAGGGGTTGAAAGTTTTTTCGTAAGTCTACCAATTGTAATGCAAGCTTAGTGAAACTTAGAATTTAGCTTTGTAGTGTGACATAATTGAATATCTATCTCAAAGTTTTATGAAAATCAACACTTAAGAGGGCGTGATAGGGGTTGCAAGTTTGAATGAAGTTCGCAAATCAAAAAGCTCAATGAAACATAGCATTTAGCTATATAGATTGATATAAGAGAACATCTATTCCACCGTTTTTAGTAAACCGATCACTAAGAGGGTGTATTAGGGGTTTAAAGTTTGTCTGGAAGCAGCCAATTTTGATAAAAGCAGTATGATACTTAGTATTTGGCTGTATGGTTTGATAACAAAACATCGATTTCATCGTTTTCGCAAATCACCCCCTAAAATGGTTAAATAGGGAATGAATTTTGTATGAAAGTTTACCAATAAAGATGCAAGCTGATTATATTTAGTATTTAGCTTTGCAGTTTGATATTATGAAACATCTATTTCGTCGTTTTTAAACTACCCCATATTTTGTTCTCGAAAACAAAAACCTTCAAAAGGTACCTGATACCGTGGGAGCAACGCCGGGTTATATGGGGGTGGTATATACCACTTAGAAAAAGACAGATGTAGTGTAAAGGGATTGACAGAGGGATATCCTGTCACCACCGTATGAGAAGGTTATCCATTATAATCCATGATAAATCCACAAAAAAGAGGGTTGAAAGTCAATATAGAAATTCCATAGATTTTAAGTTAGGAGCGTGAAATTTTAGATTTAGGTTTCTAATTGGAAATGAAAATTAGTATTTTTTAATTTCGTTTCCTTTGTAAAATAGCTACTGCTGTTGCCATTAAAGCCAGAAGTCGCCATATACCTACCCTTTTCTGTACCACTGCTGCGCACTGCCTCTTAGAGTAGAAGAGACCTGGGTTTTAGTCCACCAGCGTGGTGGACTAAAGCCCAGGTCCCTTGCCCAGGACCAAATGCGGATTTGTAGACTTCGCTCACCTTTAAGGACTTTTTAAATAACTCTCAGGCAACTAGGATTTTTCACGATGTTTTCCTTCCGTAAAAACGGATAAATAATTTGTATAACTCATTTGTATGCCATTTAACTTTGAAATATTATTTGAGTGTATGTTTAAATTTCGAACCTCGAACTTGAATCAGATCAAGAGCCCAAATTTCAAACCACTACACTCTCATTGGTTATAAGCTGGTTAAAAATACTCTAAATAATTTGAAGTTTTATCTCATTTCTTCATGCGACATTATTATCGCCCTTTATTAACCCATATCTGCTCCACTGCTAGACACGAGTCAACTAATTTTAAAATTAATGATTCAATCATTATCTATACAAATAACCCGTTCGCTTTTTCAAAACTAGAATAAACATCAAACATAACACAGGCCTAAATTAACATATTAATGAAATGTCACTCCCGTAAATAAAATAAATGTAAGTGAGCATCCTGTTTATCAAATCACGGATACATGTTTTGAAACACCAAACGAGTCTTAATTAATTATCTATATGCCTACGCAAACATAAGGTATCCGTTAATATACGTCATGACACCAAAATACTAACGGATATTGATATTAATAAAAATCAGTAATAAAAATGTATGAAAAACTACCGAATACCGACAGATGCTACTTATCTTTATTGGAATCGAGTTGTCCAATAAGAATTTTATCACAAAACTTGATTTATTAGGGTTCCAAGGCTAAATAACGATTCAAATCTATGAAGGTTTCAGTGTATTCATATTTATGTACATATGATGTCACATGTTCTGTCTGTACTGTTTAAAAAATCTCGAAGTCTGAAACTTGTTTCTTAATTTTGCATTCATTTACTTAATTGAACTTTAGTCTTAAATTCTTTAATCTTTGTTAAAACAATAGCGACTCTATCTGTATTATATTTACCTAAAAACTTAAAAACGTATTATATTACCCATTCCAGAATTCGTTTGCTTAAAACAAACATCTAAATTTAGTATTTTCGGTATTGCAATATTTATTTACTAGCTTTTGACAGCGGCTCCACCGTGGACTTCATTTAGCACATTATATATTCCTATGTGTTGATCGAGATCAAAAATTATCCGTATGCAAAATATCATGCAAATCGGATCAATTTATTAATTTGATTACTAAATACACACATGCTATACACCATAATATTTATTAAAAAATTATACATCTACAGGAATTTTGTAATTGAAAGATTCATTGCTATGTATACATACGGAACCTACCCAGTGGAAATTTTTGCTTGGCCACTTTTATTTTATTTGGACGACAGGCAGCTGGTGCCGCGCCTAAAACTATCGAAACTGTCAAAACTATACCAAGCCTTATCAAAATATTTGAATATACGGAATTGGCGAAATCCGAATCGATTTTGCTTACTTGCAGAAGGTTCTGGATTTTATACAATTTATTTAAAATAAAATGAAAAATCTTTATTGTAAGTTACAATTAATCGACCTTAACTGAGAAGATCCGACAAGAAACTCAGAGGGTTTGTCTTTTTTCTTGATAATTTGTTCAGCCTAGATTAAAACAGCAATAGATTAAAAAAATAACAATTTTTTTTAATCTATTGTATCAGACTTTTTAATTTATTTTTTCCAAAGATTTCCCTTCACTTACTCCATTACAATTAGTCCTGAGTACTAAGCATCCGGAGAGTTCCAACAGTCTTGTTGAAGCCATCATTACATCTGGTCGATTGTCTTACTGCTCTTTCTAGTTCGTTCTCCCATTCGATGATCGTTTGTCTATTCAAAACGGTTTTGTGACATAAATATAATAATGATTACCTTTTTTATTACGAGTATTTTGTAAGAAATAATCCAAATCAATTTTCCATGTGTAAAGCGAGTGTATATAATTATTTTTATGACAGAGTGAAAATAAAAAAACGTTAATAGACCTACTTACCCTATGGGTTCGAAGTTAGTTTACTACTAGTTTTTAGGACTTACGCTTTATTATCACATATTCTTTGCAAATTCACATGCCAAATTAAGGTCAAGTGTTGATAATCGTTAATTATGCAAAAAGTGTTTCAATGCAGACCTCGAATTTAAGCTAATACCAGCTTCTTATTTAGCACACGTATCTTTAGAACGGTTTAGTATTTGCGCTGATTTCTAAATTAATCTCGATAATTCTTCTGTCCTTTTGTTGTCGTTTTCATGTAATTGTTGCCTTTGTTGCAATTAATTGTTCTTAAGATACTTAATGAACATACTGAATACGCACATCATTCTAATGCACATATTTATCCATTTCAAATAGTCGATGAATAAATTAATTGGATAAGATTAGAATAACCCTAGAAAGTTAAAAAGATGGACACTAAACAGCAGAACAATGTAGACATAAATGAAAATATGTAATATATATATATATAATTTCTTAACAAAGCTTTATTCCGCGCGTGTACGTTTGATTCATGTTTTATTTAAAGTTTCATTTATATAAGGGCGTTCCGGTCCTACATTCGGATGAAATGCTAGATGACTTTCGGTTACACCTTCAGACTTGTGAATGAATGTTACGTGAATAAATAGCATACATGTAACATTAAATAACCTTCGTGATTTGACTGTTGAACTTATTTTTGCTTTAAAATAACGGTTTAAAACTCTTGTTTGAAAGGTGTGGTAAGACAACCAGTATAGGAAACACCTGGGTGTAGCCCAGAAGGATAACACTCAGAGGTCTATGGTTATGTTTCTCTGGAGACGCCGGAGTCTTCTTCGCAGCGCCGAGATACGGCCCCGTAAGGGTTTTAGTGGGTAAAAATCCCACATATCCCTGCGTCGCTCTCACGACGAAGGGTAGCTTTTGGTGGTTGCCGCCTTGAATTAATAGGCGACATAATAGGGGGTGATCATATCTTGATATCTTACAGCTGCAAGTCCTCTATAGCTTAGCAGATTATAAGATATTTGGTGTCGATAGATCAGTCTTGGTAGCACGATTCACAACAACTTTATTAAAATTTTGCGTTTTATCTGCGTTTAATCTATGCATATAAATAAAATTGAAGTGTCTGTTTGTAATATCAAAATAACTTTTTACCAAATGCATATGCAGTTATATACGATACTGATGACAAAACAACAGCTACTAAAGTTTTTGTCTGTCTGTCTGTTTGTTCTGGGTAATCTCTGAAACAACTGGACCGATTTTGAAGGGACTCACTGTTGGATAGCTGATGTCTAAGGCGTAGTATAGTAGTAATAGCGTAAGTAGGCTAATTTAGGCTACTTCAATTTGAAATATGTAATTAGGGTTCCGCACAAACAATTAAAACATATGTCACATGTGTAACTGTGTCAAGTTACATTTTTAAACGTAGGTATAACCGCGGGGCTCACCCTGTCTTCTATATTATTTAATATTTATTAATATGAAGTAACAATAAGAATGTTCTTTAGTATATAGGACTTAGGCTTGGATGATACGTTTTAACCTTAAAAAAAGTAACGGCTTATAAGACCTCCTATTCTATTCTCAATAATTATATATACGTCATCTTCAAGTTTTGCCTGGCCCGATTACCATTTTAATAAGCTAATTTTGAATTATTACTAATCAACTACATGGCTATAATTTTCATCAATGTACTCTAGACCGAAGATCCGGTACATCTTCTAGTAAGTTTTGTGATTCAAAGTTTCGTTTAAATTTTAGTGTGTATGCAACAACAGAGCCCAACAGTTCTTAGAAGCAGCGACGGGTTGCATCCAAGATGAAAGTTTATTTGTATTCCAACTGCATGTGTTGCAGGAACCATCACTATTATGTGGGTTGTCCGTTTGTTTGCGACTTCACTAACATAATAATATCAAGAAGTTGACTGTGGCGTTGCTTTTTGCTGCGTAGCTGGCTTGCTGTAATTCATGGTTCAATTCTCAAATGTCTAAATTATGAACTTATTTGTGTGCGTATGTGTGCGTGCGTGTGCGCATGGGAGCGTGTGTGCCTGCATGCATGCGTGTGAGTGATATGTGCATGTATGTGCGTGTGCATGTGTAGGCGTGTGAGTCTTTGTGCGTGCGTGTATGCATGCGTATTTGTTTGTTTTTGAAATTGAAGTAGCAAAGGAACATACAGTTTAGCTAATGCTAAGGTTGCTGTTTTCCACGGACATTTTGTATCTTAACTCAAATAGAATTTAAAGATTGTCTAATTTTATGGAAATATCTTTTCCTTATAATGGTCTACATTTACCAAGTTACCATTTATATATAAATCATACGCGGAATTAGTGAAAGGTTCAAATTTTACTGGACTAACTACGTATCCTACTAAAAGTTACTACATTAAGTTTTTCTACCCGTCCAACAGCCTTTTGAGGTCCGACATTGGCTTCACCTAATGGAGATTTTTATAGTCCATAGTCCCCGCGCCTGGCATGCGTGTAGTGGATGCTGATGATACAGGCAGACCCATCTTCTTCTTCTTCTTGACGACCCGCGTGGCGGAGCGGTCATCGTACCGGTCTGACACGCAGTGGGTCCCGGGTTCGATCCCCGGCCAGACAGACATCTGAATGTTGAGTTTAG
>MOOZ01001346.1:1015395-1027435 GCA_002930495.1 Cecropterus lyciades | reverse complement strand
TGGGTGTTTGTGTGTTCGTCTTTGTGTGTCCATGGCACCCACGACACAGGAGAAAATCCTAGTGTGGGGTTATGAGTGTAGAAAGCGTGAAAGCGTGTTTTCTATTTTTTGTCCCATCGCCTCCTTTTACTACATTCACGGGATGAAATGGAGTATTGGAGTTCAAGACCGTATGTAGGTTGTAGAATCGGTGTAGTTCGACCGGGGAGGTACCACGGCCACACCTTTGTCTAGCATGAAGCAAGTCTTGCCTTTCGCTGGAAGGGTGTGGTTGCCGGCTTACTTATACATGAGGCGACCATCTTAGTCCTCGGGGGTAGCAACGCATCTGTGATCGACTTCGTATAGCACCCATCTTCTAATAAAAAAAAAGTGGACACCACAAGGCACGTCACGTATAATTTAAATTCTTTGGGAACAAGTAAAAATTATTTTGAAACACCCATGTTGTTTCACAGTTGAAAAATATTTTCGCTTACCACAACCATAAAGAAAAAGTGTATAACTCGGTAAACTCGGCAAAAATATAAATACATTTTTATAACATTCACCTCTGTACGTTTGTGGGGTTTTGGCCTTTTTAATAAACAGGGTGCGTTGTATATTATGAGCTTACTTCACGTTTCAGTAAACTGCATGTTATATTTTAATAAAAGATGTTTTTCCGAAAGGAAAATTTGTTATAAAGTTTGTTATAACATTGTAGTAGAAAAATATGATATGATATTTTACATAATTTTCTGAATCGATACGCTTAATATTAATGAAATTGAACACGACGAAATGTTTAAACCAAATCTAAAATTAAATCAAAGAAAGAACTGTATATAATAATTCTTTGATAGTAAATTGCAGGACATAGGGCTCTCCTTACGAGCGTCCTTCCGACGGGCCTAGAGTCGTCTGGATTATCTTCCATCTTCTACGGGTCATCAGTCCATCTAGTCAGGGAACTTGTATTCCTTTTGTCCAGACTTATAATGTAAAGTGAGCAATCAAATTTCCGGGCCCCTTAAGAGATGAAGTTTCAAAAATCCTGTCTTAGTTAAATATGTAAAAGTATACAAATTTTCTTACTTAAATCGGTGTATAACGCTCGGTCTATAGATTTGAAGTTATAATTATGTCAATAAGAGCCGTCTTATTGAATAGATTATCTGAAATCTAACTGTTACCAGTCCTCTCATAAAGCAAGCACAGCAGCTTGCAAATGCTCCAACACTGGTGTTATCATCAGCGAGAAAATATAATTGCTACAATCAGTTCTATGGTCGGTACGACAGTTGCCATTGCACAGATCTCTGGTAAGGTCTGAGGCTTCCAGCTAGTTCTAGTGTAGACAGATGGAGGATGACACGAGTTGGTCAACAACGCACGTCGCTTGTTTCTTACATCATTTAGTGTGATTTATTAAAACATTTCTTAAATAGTAAAAGAAAACATTGAAAGGAAGCCTGGACTAAAAACTCACTAAAAGTGTTCTCGAATACGTGTTACGTCTACCTGTCACACTAATGTGACTAAGGCTAAAATCCAGGAGATGAGCAACAGCGTCTCCCGTAACATCAGCGACACAAACGAGATGTATATCAGCAAAAACCTCATAAGGGGAGACTTATTTCCATCTGTCTATGAACTCCAAGAGACATAAGTGAAAATATTATATGTACTAATTTTAAATATTAACCACTGGTGCCTCTCTTAAAGTAAGCAGTATAACAAGTACCTTAACGTTTACAGCTCGCTTATCTCCGCGCGGAGAATTTAACGACAAACTTGCACTTATGGAGCTAATGTGTCTTATCTCAGGGCGATGCAATGAGTAACTGGGATAGTGGGACGAGTGGGGTATTCAGACAAGGATTTATACGCTATATTGTCGTGGAAGTAACTGGTACACGATCCACCTGATTTAATGAAAATACAGTTATTGCAACCGATCTGTAACTTCAGGCTAGGAAAATAATAATTACTAGGGATGCGCCGAATATTCGTTTGGTATTGGGTATTCGGCGTGTTCGGCATTTTTTTACTATTTTTATTCGGCCGAATTATTCGATTTTGGCGCCGAATATTAACGGTTCAAGTATTTTTATTTTTACGTCTATACTATATCAAATCAATCAATTATGTTTAAACTTAAAATCAATACTTTTTAAACCACAAATCAAAATGTTTATTCAAAACTGAATAATCAGGCCGAATGTCTGGTTCGGTAAAGATTAAACTGAATAGTATTCGACTATTCGGTGAAATCACTAACCGGCGCATCTTTAATAACTACATTATTATATTAGTCATATAAAGTGCTTTATTACATTTAGCCCCTAAGGGAAGAATTTTTAAAACTACTTATTAAGTGTTTATCTTTGTAACGAACAGCAATTTAGAATTTAACTCTTCCAAATCCGCTCATTTAAGCTGTCCATTGTTTTATATATAATGTTACATATGTTTGGATTGTGTTAAATTGATAGACGTAGCAACTGGCCAAACTTTAGTAATAATAGTCACTGTTGCTCTTAAACTTTTCTGTGGTAAACTTTATTTAGAACGGGTGCCTTATATGAAGTCAAAGTCGCTGTTCCTGGTAAATAATTTACATACGGCATAGTGTCACATAAAATTTGATAGTTATTTGTGTTTGTATATCGCACTTATTTGCACAAAAATAGTTTGGGGGACTGACAATAACATATATTAAAAAAAAAACGTTTTTATAGGTTTCTTTCTTGGTGTTTTTGAAATAGCATAAAATCAAAATTACTGAATTTTTATTATTTAAAGTTATTGTATTTTAAAATTATTGATCCCTTTTTACCCGACTGCGTCAGAAGGAGGGTAATGTTGACGAGTGTATATATGTATGTTTGTTTGTATATATGTCCGGATTGTGACGTATGACATATCATTAGAATTGCCTCAGTTTGGAAAGTGACATAGGCTATATAAATTAAAAAAATGGCGCCCGCAAATAGGAGAGAAAGGGGGCAAGTGACATTTTTTTTTTACTATCACAACTATATGGGTATCTAAAAAGCTAGTAACTCATATAAAAAGTTAAATTAAATATATAATTATGACCAAAAAATGTTTTGTAGCAGCGGGTTGTTTGTTTTATTATTTTTAACAATGCTCCTAGTTTAACGCAAGTGATTTGGAACGTGAAGGTGAAAGAAGAAGAAGGTGGTAGAACTCTTTGTGGTTCGACTCCGGAAGCACCACCGCCACACCTATTTCTGCCTAATAACAGCAGTGTTATGCGCTGTTGTGTTCGGGTCTGAAGGGTGTGGTAAGGGAGACATACTTTTCCGAGGCTTTCCATCTCAGTCCTCAGGGGTAGCAACGCATCTGTAGCCTTGTGAGACGTTGATGTCACCTTAGGTGAGACGTTGATCTTATCTAAGGTTGATTACAAATGTCCATAGGCGGCAGTAGCCACTTACCATCAGGTGGACTCCATGCTCTACTTCCGTACTGTAAAAAAAAAACAATACTTATTTTTTTTAACAAATGTAAAGTATCTATTAAAAGTTCAGTTTTAAGTATTTAACCATTGACACCCAATTGTTTTAAAGCATGGAACGAACTGTTTCTATGCTATTCAAGGACTGATTGCGGTGTTGCCTAACTCGATAGATCGTCATGATACGCCGGCGCCGGCGCCACACAACTATCGCCTCTAGGCATAATTGAAATATTAATCTGACCATATCTAATTGTAATACATCTAAAATTAACAAAATTAATGAATTTGTCCATGACCTTAAAATGAAATATTTATTTAAATAATCCAATATTTAGCCATAAAGTTTTTACAAAACTATCAATCTAAACTTTAAATAAATATCATTTAGTTATTCACGTTTCTTATATTTTCAAGAATTATCTCGTTATTAAGACGGTAAAACCACAATGGTTCAACTTCAGAAGCAAAACCGACACGCCATATAACAATTTTAAATTGTGCTGTGTTTTGGTTCAGAGGTTGTATGAAGGAAGACATACAAGTCACTACTTATATTATGCTTATGTTAGACCATACAGATACTAAAATGTTTGTGAGTGTTCACCAGCACATAAGAACAATCTCAAACAATCCTTTGAGTATAGAAACGTTTATTTATTTATCGATAGTATACATACCAACCCTAACATCCTGAAATTATAAACGCTTAGCAGATACCGGGAGGTCGTAAAAGTTGATGTGCAGCGGTCCCTGGGGACTCATTACCTAATAATTTACAGGATAATCACCGATAACACTATTTTATAGGTTATTTGGTGCTTAAATAGAATAGCCCTTAAGAGATGAGGTGGTATTTCCCACCTTTGGTCAAACGCTATTATTTGAGGGTAATTTTAGGTATGGGTTATTTTGCCTAGTTTCACCTTATGTAAACTTATAATGGTACTAATTTTGATCACTTGTCCTATATAGATTCGAAACCCCAATTGCGCCTCGCTTTTGGCCTTTGTACTACAATTTTCTTATTGCTTTTTATATAATTATATTCGGAAGTTTATAAATATATTATTTTTATAATTTTGAAGTAGCAAAGTAGCATGCAGTCCACCTGATGATAAGTAGCAACTACCTTGGGCATTTGTAGTCAATCCCAGGTGAGATCCGAGTCTTACTTGAAGCTACACATGCGTTGCTACTCCTGAGGACTATTTTGGAACGCCTAGAATAAGTATGTTTTCCTTACCACACCCTTCAGGCCAGAACACTGCTGTGCGTAATACAGCTGTTACCTGGCAGAAATAGATGTGGCAGTGGAGCTTCCGGAATCGAAACACTAAGAGTTTTACCACATTTTGTTACACTAAATCAAGTGTTAGGAGTCTAATCATCTAACCGCACTAAATATTGGGAGTCTATTTAGTATATTGAACCGTCACGAAACCTTCAACGATAAAATGTTTAACAACATTTCCACAAACATTTTAGTCGAAGGTCCTTTCGTGGTTTACAAATAGAAAGCACTTAAAATAATCGTTCCACAAATATGTATCTAATAGAATATGCTTCATTTATGACTGTTTATTTATTTAAATTTTTGGAATTTTAAAGAATTGTATACAAACAAATAAAAATGTATTAAATAAAGACGATAAAAAAATACAAGTATATATATTTAAATTTAGTTTTAAATATATGTATATACTTTATACACTATATATTAATATAAATCTTACTTATATTATAAATTCGAAAGGATTATGAGGACGTATGTATGTTTGGTACTATTTTAAGCAATTTCGAAATTTGGCGTATATGTGATCTCGATGAATACATGGGATTCTCATTACCGTGGTAAACGTGACCGAAGCGGGCGGTGCCGCAGAATGAATCTAGTATATCTTAAAGCTTTTTTTATATTATGGAAGTAGCAAATGAGCATGCAGCTCACCTGATTGTAAGCGGCTACTGCCGCCCATTAACATCTATAATCAAATCTAGGTAACATCAAAGTCTCACCTAAGGTTAGCTACAGATGCGTTACTACCCCTGAGGAATGAGATGGAATACTTTGGAAAAGTGTGTCTCGCTTACCACACCCTTTAGACCAGAACACTGCCGTTATTAGGCAGAAATAGGTGTGGCGGTGGTGCTTTCGGAGTCGAACCACAAAGAGTTCTACTAAGAGTCTCATTGCTAAGAGTCTGCCCAGTATTTCGACGTTTCAGCATGATCACCCATTTACCTGTCCTGTGTTCGATCCCCGGTCAAGCTGACATGAGATTAAAGATTTTGTTTAAATTGTGGATTTGTATTTATGTTTAACATACATAACGCTACCTATATACGTGGTAACCGTGACACAGGATTATCATTATTTATTCATTTATGTACACGCCAACAATATTTTTATATAGGGATTACATATAGACACGTGTGAATATCAAATAAAGGTGTGCGAAACATTTACAATTTTTACAACATGCTAGACATACTCGTACAATGTAAATTTACAAGACATGACAAGTAGATAACCTCTTTCCTTTGGGAAAACGGTTAAATATACTACAATACAATTTTTATTATTATGTGTGTTTTACGTAGACGTATTTTTAATAGACTTCCGATCCAACGTCGATAAGTTTGACGAGCCCCTTAAGCTCCACTAATATTAAATCGTGCTACAAACGAGTGACTGTAGCGATAAATTGAATTTGCCGGCTGTCCGGTGTAGGGCGGGGAAAGTGTCCAACCGAGTGTATCTCCGTCGCACCGTGTCCACTGACACACGACACTTTTGATATGAATATCATAGTGCCGATGAAATGAACTAGACGTAAAAATTGTATGATGCAACCAGGAGGTAGAACCAGTGTAGTTCGACCAAGAAAGTACCGCCTGTAAAGGTGTGATTGCCGGTTCATTTATACATGAGCCCTATTACCGCCTAATAACAGCAGTATTACGCGCTGTTATGGTCTGGTTTAAAGGATGCGTTATGGGAAACATACTTTTCCGAGGCATTCCATTTTAGTCCTTAGGGGAAGCAACGCATCTGTGGCTTACCTTAGGTGAGACTTTAATCTTACCTAGGGTTCATAACAGATGTCCGTGGGCGGCAGTAGCCACTTACCGTCAGGTGGGCTGCATGCTCGTTTGCTACTTCCATACTATATAAAACGCAACCATCTTAGTCCTCGGGAGTGACAACGCATCTGTGATGAATTTTATATAACAATGAAGAAACAATAAGGTGAAATATTCACATTTCGACTAAGGGCAAAAATATCCTAAGTAGTTTGAATTTCATAAACTGGAACCTTTTTAGTTACGGTCTCCATAGCAAACCAGTATAGTTGCAATAATGTCACGTTGAATATATTTTTCTCTTAATAAATATATTTTTTCGCTTTGTAGAAATTTGACGTGACGTTTGTACAATGAAAACACACTTGGCTTCCTCGATCGTTATCGCATAACAAATGAATGTGCTGTACCGATAAACTGTGATAGCACGTGACACACTGATAATATACACTTTTTAGTGTTACGTATAGAAATTTGAAAAACGTTGCATTGTTTGGGATCAGATTATGAAACGAAGAAATATAAATTATATAGTAATTACAAATAGGGTGGTGATGATTCTGACGGTGGTGAAACCATTACAGTTCAACCGATGTGTTACTACTGTCACACCAATTTCATGTGTGAAGCAGTTCATGCATATTGTTGAATCGTGTAAATTATTTAAGATACGCAAGTATTGAAAATAAAAGTTGAGCGAGGGTATTTTTATTATTACTAGATAACCCGGCAGACTTTGTCCTGTCTTAACTTTTTGAATCCGAATTGGTAAGACTGCCAATTACGTTTCTAAATTAATTAATTTCTGTAATTTACAAAGAAGTTTCTTTTATTTTCTTTTGTAAGAATCTTCTCCTGACAATAATACAAACAAATAAGAATTAGCCAACTCGATCCAACCGTTCACGCGCGATACAGTGAGCAAAGAAAATTGGGTTTCGTTGTATATACGGAATTATAGATGTACGGAACACTATACATGTGAGTCAATTCACACCTTGCTATATTATAGCTCTTTCAGTATATGATACCGATCAATGGCCGATAAGGGCATAGTAACAACAATCACACCTTTGTACCATTAAATTCGTTATTACAAGGGTGTGTTTACCCCATAGCCCCACAGGAAGCAAATTATAAAATAGAAATGGTTATCGAAGAGTTTAACCTAAGTGAATAAATTTAAGTGAAGCATATTGCGGGGAGTAAACTTTGGATCATTAGGAGGATTGCATTATCGTTTGTCAATTCAAACGTATAAAAAAAAACATCCTTAGCGAACCGACAGTGGTCAGAATGACTCTTTAGGCCCTGGTACACTGGTAAACCTTATGACTTCCCTTGAACACCTGCACCATATGCAGGCCTGTATTCCTTATTGCTTACAAGCGAATCGAGCGCTTATAAAAAAGTTTAGCTCTTGTTGCCCAATCAAATTGCGGTTCTATGATACTCTGTTAAAGGAAACAAGGAACTAAGCGTAAATAAAACTAACTTGAGAAAAAATTGATTTTAGTAAACACTTTAGGAACGGTCACGTAAAGCCTTACCACACATCCTAACTATAATAAACCAGATCTTGACAGTGCTCGTGAAAAACAGAACATGGTGTAACATTAGTGCTAACATATAGGATAAGTGATCCATGAAGTGTTTAGGTGTCAGATATTTTTTTAGATAATATAATTAGTATATGTTTTTATTTTTCGAAAAACATTGCTTAGTAACTCATCAAGTTTTCCCGTTACGCTAAAACCATTCGAACAATAAATTAATCCTTTTTTCTCTGACTGTTTTACTTACGGAAGTTGTAAATTGTTCAGCTAAAACAAGGACAGATGTATCGATTGTAACGTGAGTGCGAAAGAGAGGTGCATAGGTTTTGTGATCACCGACAATGGACCAGAATTTACGAGCTTTCAGTCGACTCCATTGTTTTAAGCACAATGCCACGTTATTTATAACAGTGTGTTCGTCTGTTTGTCATGGTAATGTGGAGCAATATTGCCGTTTCAATTATTGTGTATTCGCTAATTAGAGATAAGTAATCGTGTTGTGAAATGTATGGGTTAACTCTAAACAACATTTATGATGCAATAGATATATTAATAGAACTTATATACGGACATAATATTTGTTACCGTTTGTCGTGAATTTGAAATAAATTAATTAAATAAAAATAAATTTAATAAAGTGTGTGTGTGCAATTCACATACGGCAAAAGTGAAACTTAATGCATGATAATAAATAAAAAAAAAACAGTTTCCTAGACTTTGAAATGTACTCTAATTTAAAGCCAAATTTGGCTCAAGTTGATATTTCTAAGCATATAAGTATTGAGACTTATGATTTTTCTGATGAACCCCACAAGCTACGAAGTTAAATCGTTAGCGTAATTTAGAAAGGGGTTCAGCGCCATCTAGTTGAGCGTCGATAACTTTCGTAACGTAATTTTGTTTTATGGAGTTTCAAATCACAACAGTTCTAAAGAAGTTTCAGAGACAAGGTGAGCTCTTTCTGTCATTCTTCAGGTAGAAACTTATTCCTCATCTTGCATGTTCGCGGCAGGAAAGAGCTTGCTAACCGTGGAGGATCGCCACGGGTCCAGTTGATGCGGATAGAACTCATACTGCGCGTGGTGCGATGGAAGGGTGATGTGGGTACCAGGTCAAAGAGTTCCTCGAAACAGTCACCATTGAAAGCCGGCAGAACACTCTAAGATTTGATTACACTTCTAAGTTCCATTCTGAGGTTTTAATTTAGAAATACACAACTGACGTTTCAATTATATTTTACTTAGTGAAGAATCTTTGATAAGTCTCGAAACAAAAACCTTGCAAAAGGAAGTAACCTTTCATAGTAAATTCATTCAAAGGGGAATAAAACCTAGTATTTATTTTCCGAATACACCATAAAAACCATAGCGGATCGCGTGATAAGCAGCAGTATGTCACTTTGATGGGTTTAATATTAATGACTTTATGGGAACGTTGAGGCATCAGCGAGGCGTATGGTGGTCTACTATGGAGTCCATAGATTCGGACGTAATTTTGAACATGTACATATTTCACATTGTTATGAAATGATAGTGATTCGAAATTTCGCCTTTTATGCTGGGGTCCAGGATTCGAGTTCCAAGCGGATCTCTAATTTTTAGGGTTACGTACCCAAAGGGTAGAAACGGATACCTATTACTAAGACTTCGCTATCCGTCCGTCTGTCTGTCATGTATCACATGAACCGTGATAGATAGACAGTTGAAATTTTCACAGATAATGTGTTCTTGTTGCCGCTATAATAATAAATACTAAAACAGAATAAAATAAATATTTAAGGGGGCTCCTATACAACAAACAAAATATTTTCGGGTTTTGTTTAAATAATGGTACGTAACCCGTTGTGCACGAGTCCGCTCGCACTTGGCCGTTTTTATTCAACGTTATATGGCTAATAAAATGTTATTATCATTTTGTGATGTCACAAAATTGACAGAAATCACTCGGAATAAACCAACACGCCCAATAGCACTTAAAAACTCCACAAGAGTGTGTAAAGTCTACCATTTTGCAGTTGGCCAACACCTTTTAATATGGCCTAATACCTCTCTCATTTCATGACAAATGCTCTTATGTCAAACAAAAAAATGGTGACAGTGGTTACTGAATTTACTTTCGAATGGATTCGAAATTTCTTCGACGGTGTTTAGAATTGCCTCCTTCAAGATTAAAGCACTAAATAATGGCTTTTATGGTTTTAGTGCAAAATTTTCATGGGAATAACGATGAATGGTTAATAAATAATATTGATGTCAGGAAGCTATTACAAAAATCGGAAACATCTTAATTGATTAAAATATAATACTATAACTATCCTTACGTTTATAAATAATGTTTTTACCAGTCTACATCTCGTTGGACTCATTCTTCACTAGAGCTGAACTGACATCCTTTTCCACGGCGATGACGTCGCCACGTGGTGCAGGGTCTACAGGCCTCGAGGATCCACTCTTTGTCGGGCAGTTCCCTCAGTGGGTGCACTGCCCACCGGTGCTGTAAGCTGCCGTAAGGAAGCAGTGCCTTTGGTCTTCAGATTTAAGATGAAGATTTTTCAAAATTGCGGGAGTGACTCCGTGTCCCCCGTACATGTGTTAAATTAAATATTTTTTGTAAACAGAGAAAGAAAATACCAAACTACATTTGCCTTCCTGCGTTACCTGTTTCACTCTTTTTACTTAAATATTTTAAGCAGTCGGTTATATCGTTTTTTTCCTGCCACCCATGGACATCTGTAACCAACCCCATATAAGATTAGTCTTCCCTGAGGTCAGCCATGTACACTTTTTTATTCCTGAGGGCTGGGTTTGAATGCCTCGGATAAGCACATCTCCCTTAGTACACCCTTCAAAACAGATACAGTAGCGCTTAACACTGCTGTTATTTGAAATCATAAATATTTATCCAATTGCATATATAATTATATATGTAATTGGAAATACTCGTGGCGGTCGTGCTTATAGCCTACTCACAAAGTGTCCTATCACTTTCAAAATTTTTAATAAGCTCATCTCTCTCTTTACACCTATCAAACTAGATAACCAGATATAGTCACGCTTAACACTGCTTTTTGACAGAAATAGCCGTGAACGAGCAACCTATTTAATAAAAAGCCTTCACTGATGGTTGTGTTACTTTATTACATTTTAAATATGTAATGAAGCCTAAACATCGCTGAAACGTACGGCAACGGAAACAACGCAACGACAGACGGACGCGAGTAAATTTCCAGTAATTGCTACAAGTTGCTATGGGGGCCTGAAGACAGGGCTGCCTGTTATGTATTCAACTTTTTTATAATATGGAAGTAGTAAACGAACATTTAGTCCACCTGATGGTAAATGGATTACTAAAGATGATTTCTTTCCATTAAAGCAAGTTATAGTCATTTTTAATACCATTTTTCTTCGAAATGTTATGAGTGCATACCTGGATTTCAAACCTTGGACTCGAATCAGATCGAGAACAAATTTCGAGCCATTATGCTCTCACTGCTTTTTTTTATAATTTGGAAGTAGCCAACGAACATGCAGTCCACCATATGGCTAATGGTCACTGCCACTCATGGACATCTGTAATCAACACCAGATAAGATCGGAGAGGTAAGAGACCTGAGGTTAGCCACTGATGCGTTGCTACCTCTGAGGACTAAGTTGAAACACAGCAAGCCGTTATTAATGAGGCAGAAGTAATACCTACGTAGCTATTTTTACGCTTTTTAAACTACTTCTAAACCAAAGTGCCGTTTTTTATAACCTTATGTGCCAGAGGTTTCTCCAGCGGTATTCTCTCAGCGCTATATTCTTTTGTTGAGGTACAAAAAGGTTAAAGGTAGGCAGCTTCATCGGTTACGATGTAATTTTATAAGATTAAGGCAGAAAACATGCATGCATTCTAGTAGTAAGTGGTCACTGTCGCCCATTAGAAATAAGTA
>MOOZ01001346.1:989261-1015234 GCA_002930495.1 Cecropterus lyciades | reverse complement strand
GAAATAGGTGTGGCGGTGGCGCTTTCGGAGTCGAACCACAAAGAGCTCTACCACCTTCAACTTTTATGCATTTATGCTGGTTAATTGTCTTTGGTGTTTTTTCTTTTTAGGTTTCTCGTCTTTTACTCGCTTTGTACCCCACATAGCTAAACTGATAGCGAAACCTTATCTTCCCTAACTCAAATCCTTAGTACGCATCCGCTAATTCAATATAATCATTCCATAAAAAAAAACATAAGACAAGACTAAACGACTACCACTGACAAACAGCACTATGATTACGTATCTATTTCCTCTTCTTCACAGAAATCAAAACGCAAAAAGATGCACAACGATAACGTAAAGCAAGTTTTCCCAGTTTTTTTGGTATTTTAAAACACTTTTAGCCTGGGATAGCATCTGGCAACCCTGGCCTGTTGGTATAAATTAAAACGATAGTGGTGCGCGTTCAACATAGCTTCCCTTTATTTGTGCGCCTGTCCGCCGGAATTCCTAGCGCGATGTTTAGTATGCGCGGTACACTTAAGGACCGAAAAACTGTATTTTTGGAATCCCATACATAGCTAAACTCACTTTCATATTTATAAACAGCCCTCGTCAGTAGCAACGGATCTGTGATTGACGTCAGATTGAGAACCACTGTTCTATATGAAGCTGCTTACAGATGTCCATAGGCGAGAGTAGCCATTTACCATTAGATGGACTGTTTGTTTAATTACTTTTTCAATTCCTCATATTATTATTAAAAGTACCTGTTGTTAATAAAATGTAGATAAATAATATGTTAAATGTATTGGCTCGATAAATAACTTACAGCTTTTGAATTATCAACAAAATCATAACAGGAAGATGTAAATTGTGTACAATTAAATATAAAATAAATCTATATAATACTAGCAGATGTTTATAAAATTATTACTTTGATTCACAAAAAGGATGTAAATATTGTTAATGAATACCAGTTATTATCTGACCTTCAGATTTAGCTGTCGCTATTAACGTGATTTTTCACCTGCACGGCAATTTCCAATAGCAAATATTTTTAGGGTTCAATCGATCTAAAACATCTGGTGAAACAGGCATCGAAAGATTTATAACTAAGCTTTTGAAATAAAAATAATATTCTTCAATTATGACCTAGTAATTTCCAAAATAAAAGAATTATTCTGCTGAAATTTTGTCGCTCCAAACGGTCATATGTTATTTGATATATCAACGTTAAAAGGGACGTAAACATTTTTAAATCCTTCAATAGAACCCACATCTAAATAATGATCACACTTATCCAAGTTCTAAATTTCAATTTTTTGATTAACTCATCAACACACCTTGCTAGACCACCAGATGTCGCAACAATCTATCGGGTCAATAAACATGAAAATATTAGCAATAAATATTTCCTATCAATTTAAAATCAGCAGAGTCGCTAATTGTATCTGTTAATCACATCATTAGTTGCTTTAGTTACAGTCACCTGCAGGTGGAAATGTCTTTGTTTATAAACAAAAAGGTGTAAAATATTATCTACAAATACTAATCTTTTTGCAAAAAAAAAATCGACCTCGAAATCACTACAAAGTCAAAAGTAAAGCAAATAGACATTTTTAATTTAATTTAAGTAGCGGACTGATATACAGGTCTGCAGGTCAACATGCAGTCCATCTGATGTTAAGTGGCCACTACCGCCCATAGTCATCTGAAATTAACCCCAGATAAAATGAGAGTCGTAACCTGTGGAGGTTGGCCACAAGTGAGTTACTACCTCTGAGGACTAAGTTGGAACTTCCTTACCAAAACATAGCACTTAACTCGAATTACAAAGGCGTGACAACACGCGTTTTGGAGCGGTCACCATACCGGTCTGATAGGCAGTGGGTCCCGGGTTCGATCCCCGGCCAGGCAGACATCTGAACGATGAGTTTAGATTTCTGATTTCTTTGTGTGTCCATGGCACCCACGACACAGCAGAAAATCCTAATGTGGGGCGATGAGTGTAGCGTTAAAACATGGTTCTACGAATACCACTTTTACATTACTAATAAGATAGTTGCCGCCAATCGGTTGCATCGGCAATTTGACATCAGGCGGACTGCTTGTTTGTACTGTATATAAACACCTATTACGTACAAACTAACCCACACAAATGGGTTACTGAATACTACTATATAATTTAGAATAATAATACGTTATTAAACTATATTTATATCGTCAAATAACATAATTTTACTGCAACTGTATTAAGTTCTTATAGGAGTGGTTTTATTACGACATTAATTATGTCCGAAATATTTATCTCGATCGTAAATCAAATCTATGGCCCTTACAGCAAATACGATGCAATTATGAGCTCACGCAACTAATTTCGAAGTTATATCTGTACTAACTTAGCCCGTGACAACGCTTGTATTTTTCGCATTTTTATAATTATGATTATAGGGCATTGATGTGACGAGAATAAAGTATCATTGATGCGACTAGAACAAAATAACTATGATGTAATGATAAATTTAAGGATCATCACGTCATTGTACTGATGTAGCTAAGTATATAGGTATTAAGATAATACCAAGAAAATCATTGTAAGCATAATTTTAAGCTAAACTATTATATATACATATGTAGCATTAAATTGTGTGTGTGTGTGATGTTTTCGAAAAACTATTTGTTGAGTTATGAGTATAAATATGGTGTCGTTCTTCTTAAATTTATGAAAAAACAAATAACTTGCATCAAAACAACCAAAAATTTGATGTTTTCTGGTTTAAAAGGTGTGGTAAGATACCAACTACTGTAAGGTGTGGTAAGATACCAACTGAGTAAAATCTCTTTTAAGAGCTGTGGAATTTGTGAATAAAAATAAATAAATAAGACGTTAAGGAGTAATGGTAACTAAAAAGGTGGAGAATAACTGAAGAACAAACCCCCTTGGTTGTCTTTTAGTTGAAACTTGACATGCACTGGTGATAACACGTTGTAGTATGTGGAGTTCATTACAGATGTCAAAAGTTAAGTTAAGTAATAAAACTTCACATCACTTAGCTGCAAGTTCCATCTTATGTTGGACCCAAAGAAGATTGGTAGTACCGTGATGTCGTTTACATACTCTTTAAAAATATCCGTAACATAAATATTATTCATATTATAAATGCGATTGTATTAGTTTATGAGAATGTTTGTTAGTACTGGTCGGATGTCACTGAACTTTGGCAAGCAGATAATTAACGACATGAATTAACACATGGGATACTCATTCCCGTGACTAAGCGGGCGGAGCCGCGGGAATAATCTAGTCTTTAGAACATAGACAATTTACAAACTTGTATATATTGGGTTAATGGTTACCTAACGACTAGTTAATATTGGAAGAGAACGAACACTTCCGGCCGGAAATTAAACCGTTGTCATTAGTTTCATTTTAACGAGTAAAGGGCACCTATTTACACCGTTACTGATATTTCATGATACTAAATTACTAACAATAATATATTTATGGTCAACATAGTAAGTGGCCACTACCGTCCATGGAAATCTGTAATAAACCACAGGTAAGATCAGTCTTACTTGAGGTTATCCACGGATTCGTAGCTGATCTTGAGGACTAAGTTGGAACGCCTCGGATAAGTATGTCTCCCTCACGCCCTTTAGACCACAACACAGCAGCGCTTAACACTGCTTGTGCACAACGTTTTAGGCAGAAATAGGTGTAACGGCGGTGCTTCCAAAGTCAAACCACAAAGAGGTTATATCACCTTCGAATCTATCAAAGTATATTAAAAGAGAAAATAACATGAACTTATTGTTTTTCTACAAAAATATGAATTACAAAGTACGGCATTAAATGTTTGTTTTATATGATGTAAGTAACAGACGAGCATGGAGTCCATCTAATGGTAAGTGGCTACTGCCTCCAGTGGACACTGCCTCCACATGGTAAGCAACTTCATATAGAACAGGGGATCTATGTGAAGTCAATCACAGATTCGTTGCTACACCCGAGAACTAAAATGGAGCCGGCAACCACATCACCACCGAAACGCAGGAACTTATTCGCGTTGGAAATAGGTGTGGCGGTGGTACTTCTCCAATCGAACTATACTCGTTCTACCTTCAAAAAATATATATTAATTTTACTATACTATCGTGAAGTATACTTTTATTTGGCCCGCGGTGTATCGCAGAATGTTTATGGTAACGCTGCAGGAACACGCTACTAGAGCGAAACCGCATAGTTTTTTTGTTTTCATTTTTGGCCAACTTCCGTATCCTGTTAATTTTTTGTACGTCCACAGTTTTGTGAAATGTACCCATCTCTGAATTTCATTCGCAGTATTTTGTTTATTTGGTAATGTTTAAGTAAATTGTTATTTTTCCATTCTGTAAGTCGCAAGTGTATCTACATCTCTTGTCAACCCATTATTGTCCCACTGCTGGGCACGGGTCTTCTCTCAGAATAAGGGAGTCTTAGGCCATAGCCCACCACGCTGGCCAAGTGCGAATTGGTAGACTTCACCCCTTTGAGAACTCTTTTTTTTAAGAGAACTCTCAGGTGTACAGATTTCCTTAAGATGTTTCCTTCACCGTAAAGCAGTGATATTCAATTTCTAATACGCACATCGTTTTAGAAGAAATAGTGGTGCGTGCCTGGGATTCAAACCGTGGACTCTTGAATGAAAGGCCGAGTTTCAACAATTAGGATATCACTGCTCTAAATATCTACATCCTTTTAAATAAATCGTTAAGTTATGAGAGTCACTGCGAGACATTTCAAATGACGATACTTTTACAAGAACAAAAAACTTATTTAAGATATTACCTCCGACAGAACTCTTCTCGTACTTGAATCAGCTAAAAACGGTAGCAACTACGATGTCCCTTTACAAAAACAACAAAACTACTAATAACTAAAGCAGTAAAAAGTAGATGAAACTAAAATTAACAACCTTTTTATAGTACATCAGTTTGTGATAGGGCTTTTAAAATCCCATTTGACGGTAAATTGTTTATTTTCAGAGCGATTGTTATCTCCCCACCGTGTAATTACGCCTTTGGTTAATATGAATCATGAAATTGTAGAATAGGTATGTATGTCGAGTACTGTTTTGTTTAACGCAGCAACTGTAGATAATAACATTATTTTGTTATTGAAAATGATAGTCTATGTTTATGGTTATTTGAGGAACAAATGAAGTCTATCTGGTACGTGTTAATTGCCACTCATAAATATCTTACTGATGTTATAAATGCGAAAGTTTGTGAGGATATGTCTGTTTGTTTCTCTTTTAAGTAAAAACTACTAGTCAGATTTCGCTTAAATTAGGCACGTACTGAACTAACACACGTGATACTCTTCACCGTGGTACATGATCCGAACGGGCGGAACAACGGGAAGAAGCTCGTTACTTATAATTAACATATTATCTCAACAGTACGTAACTTTAAAAATAGTATTAAGATAAACAATTATGTAACACAAAGAAAATAATTTAAAATAAGAAATTAAGGCTTCATTTAATTACAGTTCAGCGACCTTTAAAAAAGTATAACCTACACAAGAACATTCCAACACTAATTCCCTTCAATAAATCAAAATGTAGCTGGTGCTTGATAATAAGGGAACATACAGACATACATACGTTACATAAACAGCTGTACCTACTTGTTTCAAATGTTGATTAAAGATAAACTGATTCCTAGAAATGTATCTTTCAATCAGAACATATTTAGAAGTGTTTACGGATTGAAAGTCGGAATTCCGTGAAGCACTGGAAATGCAAACAGTGCAAAAAGCTCTATTACTCGGAAGAAAAAATGTATTGCTAAAACAAATGGGTGATTTAGAGGAATCATCGGTTGTTCAAGATATTATGGGAATATTATACAGCTAATAGATTATTTATAATAAGTGCTTTATATAACAGGCCTACGGGGGGGCCTGTTATATAAAGCAAACGTGATTTTTGAAGTAAAACTTCTTTAGAACCGTTGTGATTTGAAACTCGATGAAAAGAAAATGCGTCACGAAAGCAGTTGTCGGCGCTACAACGATTTTACTTTACTTTACTTAATTATATTATTAGTATTCGATTGTTCGGTTGGTTACTTTAAGATCTCCCTGTAGTAATGGGACCAGAATAGGGCTACGGTATCCCGTGCTGTCGTAAGACTTAACTTAAAGTCCAGCCAAGTGACCCCGAGAAGGACGGTGGCATATGTTGTCGCATGCTGTCGTAAACACCAGAAGATACGGTGAGCGCTAATGAAGCTAAAGAAAGAGCCCGAAACGGGCATCGCGCTTGGAGGACTCAGGTTTCGTTTCGTTGCAGATCCCGGAGTCCTCCACACAGTGCTGAGAACGTCCACCGTTGGGGGGGGTTAGTGCGGTAAAGTCCCACATAACCCGACGTCGCTCCCACGGCGTCGGGTACCTGTTAAAGGTTTCCCTTAAGAACAAAAAAACGCTACTTTACAGAAGTTTTACTTCTGCCACTTCAAGTGTGTGAATTTCACATACACACTTATATAATTCAGAAATTATACTGTTGAAACCTTAGGACCATGGAGTCCGCATGCTTGGCAATTATTTAAGCTACTGTCAACTCGTTTTGTCAACGATTCTGGTGTCCCAAGAGTGATAGGTGATAGTGTAAGAAAGAGTATTGTAACTGACAATTTGTAAGTGCCCCCTAGACCTGTGCAAAATAAAGATATTGTATTGTATATTGCCATACAGAAAGTACTCTAAGCTATGCCCCACCATCAGCACTACAAAGATATCTAATAAAATTATCTAAGGTAGTAAAAAATGAAACATGCAATCATAGTAGGCGTTGCATCAGACAATTACAACCAAGGTTGCTTCTCGCGTGGAAATCAATGAAATTGAAATTGAAATATTGTAAAAGGTGTTAGATAAATAATGAGCGTTTATATGGTAATGAAGAGCTAACCTTTTTTATTATGTACTCGTACAAATTTACATCAAATTATTTCTGAATCTAAATGGTGTTTTAATTAAATTAATCAGTTAAACAGGCAGATTTTCTTTATGAGACATAATACTTGTGTTATAAGGGTTGTGTGAAATCCCTATTATATTGAAGCTTAGTACCTAAAAGGTACTTACTTGATGTTAAGGGGTGTCCAACGTTAATTTTCAAGAAAAAAAACAAAGAAACTTACATACACGTCAACAGAATGGTAATATGTGCGGCAAAACCGTCTCTATATTGGTACGACACGCAGAGGACCAGGTGCGACATCTGACCGTGAGACTTTTAAATGGTTAACCAGATAACAGAACTACTGTAGTTCATCTGGGGTAAACCATTTCTACTGAGAAGCAGTTGTTGGGTTTCAGTGGAAGGGTGGATGCCATGTCCCTTATATACGAAGCGACCATCTGATAAAAAAACATATGTTTTTATTTTGTGCCTTGTACTGTTGTTTTGTGCTCGCGACGTAAATAGTCTCCTAGATTAGGGATATAAGTGGAGATGACATAATTTTGAATTACATTTTAATGCTCCTAATAATCCATAATTAGCCATCGCGGTGTACGACTTTTCTACTTTATAAGGATACCAAAAGTCAAAACAGAGCAAGTGACAGACTCATAATATTGACATTCTGGTCAATATCACCGTTTTGGACAATGTTTCCATTCGCAACAAAAAAAAACATCGTATAAAAATAAATGTTAAACGCATATCTACGCCATGTTAGCGGTTCGAAGGGAGATTTATAAGGTCCAGATAAGCCCGGACAATTTTTCATTTACCTTTTTCACCCGCATGTAAAAATAGAGTTTCCGCCAAGATAGCGCCGGTCCGGCTTCTTTCGGCCGAAAAACATGGTCAGAGGTACAGTCGGGACGACAATACTATTAAATACTTATTCCTGGTGCTAAGCCTTAGATCGGGCATCTAGAGAGATTGGTGTTATTCTAAGCTGATGTTAATAAAAATAATTAATATAAGATGCAATATTAATATAAAGTTACTTTTAATTTAACCAAGTTTTTATTTAGCAAACTAAATTTAAAAAATAATGGAGCTGAATTGTAATTTGTTTAATTATTTTTAAACTTACTTAGTAATAAAAATCAAATTGTAAAAAAGGTTTGTGAATAAGGTAACAAAGCTGCAGTTGATTGTCAAATAACATTTTGCAATCGATTATTCTGCCAGAGTGGCTTACAGATATTCATTACGACAAAATAGTTTATATTATTTTAATTAATTATAAAAACTTGAAAACAAAAAAAACTTAAAATTAATTCTGTAACTCACATCACAATCACGGATCGGCCACTGCTTTGACTTAAACAAGAGTTTAAACTATTGTAACATTTATTTAATAAATATGTTTTTAAATGTAAAAGCTTTGTCCTTATTTATTTGTCTGTATACTGGTGGTAATCAATGCTAGTTCTTTTCCTTATATATATATGTATATATACACATATATATATATAGTAGCGCAAACGTGGAATCCAGTGGTTAGTTTATGTATATCACAAATATTGCAAAGTTCGGTGCGTAAGGATACAATTAGTGTTGTGTGGTGATATGGAACCTAAAAAAAAACGAACTAGACGTAGGGTAGATAGGTTAATCTACTACTAGTGCTTGTCAACGGTTTCCCCGCCACCGCAGTTTCGCCGTGACCACGATCCATGTAACAGGGTCGAAATATCGGCAAAAATAAATTCAAAACCGCATATTGTGAGTACACGTAACATATTAAAACAGTCTAATATGTAAACAGAAGGCAGGGTTAGAATATTCAGTCGTTTAAAATGAGATCTATAAGTTTTTCCGTTAAAATTTAGTTTCATTATTTCTTACATGCCTTTATTTCCGAGTAAAATAAACTAATATTTAATATTTTGACATGAAGTAAGCACTTTATAATTCTCTATAATTTCGTTAACGTTTTCAATTCAAAGTAAACGCTGCAGTTAACCGTAATCACTAGTAATAATAAAACTTAGTAAAAGTAAAAGTACACGGTAAAAGTCGGTCATCGATAACGAATTTCCTAAGCCTAGAAATAATTCCGCTGAAATTATTTCTGTCGCGCACGTGCCCTTGTAACAGGAATGGGGATTATTAGGGATACTCTGATCACCGCTTCTGTCCTGTGGACTGTTTATTGTTTGTAAGTGTTGATTCGATAAAAGACCTTACTAGATGGTACTATTGTGTTTCTTAAATACTCAATGGAATACTTTTGTCTCTAGCGTACTCGTATTACTGTTGTAGAGGCACCCAACTACAACTACAAATACCTACAAATAGTGTAGCAAAGTGCCAGCACCTAAACTGGATCCCGTACCATCAAGAACCTATTATCAGGATAAATAAATACACAGAACCTACATAATGTATTAACGAGAAATAAACAAGACGGATTAAGAAGATAAGAAGGTGACATTTTGTTAAGAAACAGAGAAGACAGACGTTTTCTAGAACCAGGATGCGACGAGTGAAGCCACATGATAGCAGCCTTAGCAGCAGACTTAACTGCAGCAGCACTGGCACCAGACATAAGTCGTCCGCAGCATGCTCAGCAGTTACTCTGCCTGGCCATTATCTCAATGACCAGCAGGGTAGCCACCTCCACTACACTACTATTATCCAACTATAGAAAACACTCCATTTATAATAATTATTGATCACGGGATCGTTTACATTATAAAGTATTTAATTATGGGATATGGGTAGACATATAATTTAATATTTACTTTTTTCATATTATAAGTGTTTTTCCCCTTTTTCATAAATACTTTAATTTGTCATTTTTGTCAGTTACTTCTTACTATTTAACTTTTTATTGATTTTATAATATACCAATGAATAACTCATCTTTATAATACATCTATTATATACAACACATATCACATAAATATTATCGGATAATATTAACATAATTAAGTTACATTTTAGGTTTTCTTCATAACTGTACTTCGCTTTAGAATTGATACCTATTACTATCTGATGTTTCTATTCCAGTGACTTCGTACAAACCTACGGCTGATATTTGAATAATTTTATTATATTATATCCTTCCTTTTTCCCCGCCATTACACCCTTTTGCATATCCTTCGTAAGTTTAATGTAAAGACATATTGGCCGGCTCATGATTTATGACAGAAACTACTCGTTAAAATTTCTAAAAAGAATTTTCCTTTTTTACTCTGAATTATGGCTAAAGAAAGCCTTTCCAAGCGGTTCCTATTCTTCGGAACGTTATTACACGAGATGAGATTGAATCCTTATCAGCGTCAACCTATTACAGTATTCCTGTAAAATGATCCATATAAAATGCATAAAATTCAGATTAGGTTTATGGCTTATAACGGTGGTCTCACCACGCTGGTCAAAAGCATGTATAATAAATATCAAAATAAAAAAAATGTTTAATATAAGTTTAGCGTCTCGATGTCATTCTTCACCATTCACCTATATCATTTCTATCACAAAATCGTGACAAAAATAACTATTCCTGCATATGAAATGAAATTATAAGTAAATATTTATGCGTAAATAAAATATAAGTACAATATTATGTAAATAGAAATATAAGTACAAATTACGATCTTCTTTGGTATATATATATATAATAAAATTTATTTGTACGCAATATTTTTTACAGTGTACAGATTTGCTTGATTTCCAATAAGAATTTAAGTAATGTCTACTTTACACTATCTACTTCTTAATGTTTGTTATATTATTTGTTATTTTTCATTCTATCTCATTATGTTTGTATCTAAATAATATACCTAGTAATAAAACACCTATACTGAACAACATAATAACCACTAATGGATACAGCGACAAATGTCGGTGATTGTTGGCAAACAACGACAGGGGACTGTCCCAAACACCATTAATAGATGGCGATAATGGTAGAGTGTTGTTTTGGGACTGCTATAGGAATATTTTTTTGTTACAAGCTTCAACCGTAATTAGTGTGAATGTTTTTTTTTTAAGTTAACCTATCTAATGTTTTTTTTATAAGTTTTTTATAGCGAATGAGAGTGTAGTCCATGTGGGAGTTAGTGATCATTGCCATTCAATTTAATATATGACCTATTTCGTACAGATCTAGGGTTCAGCCTGTAGCCAAGCACAGATGTATTGCCTCTCACGATGTTCGCCCCATACGTGTCAATATCCTATTGATGTTGGTATAAAATATAAAATTTAAATTGTCTTTCTTGCAGTATATTTTGTAAAATACTAAATAACGTTACTGCCCATTAGACACTTAATATTATGTCTGAAAAAAGAAAATCATCTTCATTTTCTAATGAAATTACGCCATTCTCGCGAAATTAAAAGCCCAAGGTACAGGAAAAAGCAAAAAAATGTACATTAAATTGGAAAAATAGCCCTCTTCTATATCAACGCTTGACAATATCCCTCAGTAACTTTATCTCTCGGTGGGGGCCGTTCAAAAACAAAGGTGTTTCCTGCACATCATAAATCAGTCCCCTGTCGCCAGTCGCACACTTTGTTCTTTTATGGAGAAAGCAGGTGAATGATTCTGTATAAACTGAAGAAGAAAGGTCTTATTGTAAATGAAGGTATTTTTTACTGTAAAAGAACTTAGACTTACAAATGCTTTATATTTGACGTGACTTTATATTCTCAGTTTCACTTTGGACTTTAATATAGAAGCGAAGAAATAATCAATCATTGTAAACCTACTATTTTCCTTTAGTTGGTCCAAGGCCTCTTAGAAGGACATTAGAACAGAGTCTATCAACAAAATCAATCATTGTCAATCCATTACTGTCGCCCTCCTAGATACAGTTCTCTCAAAAGATTTTCTATTTAATAAAAGTAGTAAACAAGTTAATATTGTTCGTGGACTTCTATCGCTGTCGTATGTCGGTGGTGTTTGGTTGTTTGGGCATTTTTATCATAACAATTTTTTTTTTCATAAGATAGAAGTAGCAAACGAGCATGCATTCCACCTGATTGTAAGTGGCCAATGCCGCCCATGGACATCTGTAACCAACTTCATATAGAACGGTTGTTCTATCTGAAGTCAATCACAGATTCGTTGCTACTCGTGAGGACCAAAATGTTCTATCTATCTGTCTATCTATCAACCTTTGAAAGTCCACTGCAGGACATAGGCTTTCCTAATCGCCGCCACTCCGACCGGTCCTGAGTCATCTGATTCCGCCATCTTCTTCAAGTCATCAGTCCACCTGATTGGAGTGCGGCCTACACCTCTTTACCAGGCCCAGACATGTTCCACTTGTCGAAAGTGGTACACTATAGACTTCAACTAATTCTATAATTATAGAAAAGTGATTACACCTGATACAGAGATCAGATGCCTCGCCTCTCCTGAGGACTAAGACCCACATCCTTCAAGAAAATATAAAAACTGCCTTAGATTATAAATAAGTGTAAGAGTGATACCCCCACGGTTGATACTGGTTCTACCTTCCAAATCCTCATAAAACAAACTATACCGAGAAAACAGATTAAAAACATCAGTCAGAAGTTTTATAAAGAGGCTGAATAAACGTATTCAAAAGACTCGCTCATAATGAAACGGCGCGTTCAATTGACATCATCGAATAAGCTAAAGTACTGAAGTATGTATCGCGAGGTATTTGAACCCAGACCCGATAAAAGTAATCTGGGAGAATGGCTGCACAACAAAAGTGCCCCGACAGGTGACAGATTGACAGTTTGACGGATAGGGGCGCGTCTGTCTTCATTCGTGCTTTATGTCCTTTAGACACGTTCAGAAATGTAGCGGTTGGGACGCTTCTTGTCATTTATAGAATATTCATACATATTTTTAGCAAATATAATAATTATTATTTTTTGTCCCTTACTACACGATTCATCCTATTCGTTAAGATTTCTAAAATGTACCATTTTTTACTCCGAATCATGGCCAAAATAAACTTTTCCAAGCCGTTACTATTCTTCGGTATGTTATTCCACAAGATGAGATTGGATTCTTGTCATCGACACCATTAGCGTTGCAGGTGCCATGGGCACATAGGACAACTACACAAACAAACCAGACCCAGGACAGAAATCTATATTCATCATTTAGATATCAGTCTGGCCAAAGATCGAACCCGGAAACGTCTACGCCACGCAGGTCATATCTTATGCAATTTAATGTGTAAAGTAATCGATTCAATCTAGTCTACAGCTAAGACAAAAACAATTTTAATCTGATAATTCAATGTTATATGCTTATTTGAGAAGATTCATATTCATAAACGTTATATCACTTTCACTATTATTGTGAAAAACTTTCGCGTCTAAATAAGAAACCATTATCAATCTGAAACACACCGAACTCTTGACACGAAGATACAGATACCTCGTAAATACGAACCATTGTGCTCACGTCAAAAGAAAAATACGCACAAAGAGCAACAAACTTCAGCGATCTCCCGATATCATCTCACGGCAATGTATCAGCTGTTCCCGCTGAATAAGAGCCAATATTCCGTAATCTATCTCGATTGTGATGCAAATTGTCGCCTGCCGTATTTATCAAATTCGGAATCAGCAATACTTAGATGGTATCAGTATTGTATTGTGTTTGTACATGTTCTGTTTGAGTTTTGAATATTTCAGTTCTATCGGTTGACAAAGTCAACGTGAAGCGTATGTTTAAATTTATTCTCGTATCTCTTTCTACTTCACACTACACCATTACGTGATGAAAAAATGCCTTATTAAGCTTTTTATTATATATAAGACAGGCTACCTAGTGGAAAGTACTCATCGTTGCCCATGGACGTTTTCAACACCAGAGCAGTCGCCAGTATATCTTTGAAAAAGAGCTCTTTTTGCACCTTTTTGAAGAGCCCCATGTCATATGGCTCGGGAATACCTCAAATCGAATCACATTCGATATCTCACACGTTCGTCACAGGAAAGAGCGCTACTGCGCTCTGGTATGAAATAAATTCAGCTGATTTTTGTTCTCTACAATTAATGTGCGCTACTCCTAGACACATTCACATTCTAAAGCCTTCTACGCTTCTTAACATGTGTAAAACATGAGATCAAATTATAATTTTAGTGAATGTTCAGTTAATGAATTGGATTAATAAATGTTTGCCATAAAATAATAAAATTATATAATAAAACCTTTTAACATAATAAAAATAAATCTTATCGCAACTTTCTCATCCAATTAGCGCTTGTCCTTCAAACTACATAATAAACAATATGTAACTACCGAATTTATTTATCCCATCAAATACCATGAGGCTGGATCATTGCCAAATTGGACAAATAATGTAATATCACATCATAGAAATAAAACAGATGGTCCATACAATAGTGTACTCTAATAATCATAGGAAAATCGAGTTTTGCAATACGTAAGGGTGCGTCAAATATGTTCATGCAAACGACCTCAGAAATAAAAATGAAAATAGCTTTTTGAGACTTCGAAAATTCAGCTTTTCAGATTTTTAGTTAGATTAAAAAGATTATTCGGATCAAAAATTAATCATTTCGATTTATGAAAACTAAAATTAAAAACAACTTAATATTACTTTTTTAATTAAAGTTTAAAAGAATGATGTATGTATGCATTTTGATGCATATAAAAATATAGGATACCGACATTTCTTGATCACTTTCTGCAATGTTCAAAATATAAATAAATATAAACAAGAAAATATCCACCTTACTGTTGACATCAGTCCTGCACAGAATCAAGTCAGAAGTCCTCTAACGGTCCGGCTTGATGACCACTTCACCGACGTCATAACCATTTTACGAGCGAACCTTCTGCCACTTCTACATTTTATGTTAATACTAGCTGTGCCTCGCGGTTTTATCTGCATTTACAAATAAAATGAACGGAAAACTTGATTTAAGCAATAAATTTGAGACCTTCAATAATTTTAGCAAAATAGCATTGTGTATCTCTTTGAAACAATGCTGACAGCAACTGATATTGGTGGCAGTGTAGAGAACACGCGTATACTTGAATTTGCTTTTCTTTTTGGTAGGGAACCCTATCTTTTTCCAAAATAAAAAGTAGCCTAAATTAAACCCTTTTAATTTCAGTGTTTTTGTTTTTGGTAGGAAACCCTATTTTTTTTCTAAAAATAAGTAGCTTAAGTTACACCTTAGAACATTGGCTATCTATCTACCACTGAAAGTTCCGTCAAAATCAATCAAGCTGTTTTGTAGATTAAGTAGGACAAACAAGCAGAGAGATATACAGACAGACACAAAATTTTATTCATTAAATTTTTATTATAAGTATCAAATATACTTTGGTATGCATTTAGTAAAGCTGCTATTTTGATGTTACAAACACACTTCAATTTTATTTATTTATATAGATTTACGTCATAGCAAATGACGCCCGTTGCTAAATATCCTCGGTTGTCCAAACAGTATTTTGGCTGTGCTCGTAAAAATATGTTTGTGAAAGTCTGCGCCACGTGGTTCTCACTCGTAATAATGGGGCAAATAACATTTGGCAGCTGTTCACATATTTTAAAGGGCAAAGATCTTGTTTAAACTGATTCCTTGGACGATATTTTGATATTCATCGTATATTAGATTAGTTTGGGATGATTATTATCTAATGATAAATTTACATGTAAGTAATATTTTTTAACAAAATTTTTTGTCATAACTTTGGATTTTTTATATTTAAAGTACAAAAAGCTTCATATTTTCATCCGAGTGCGATGTCGTGCGCACTTGAAATTTATGATTTCTTTTTTTATTTATATTGCTATTTTATAACGTTATACATGTATTTTTATATTGGGTAGTTTAGTACTATGCTAATTTCGAGGTCAATACTCCTGAGATGACCACCTCTTATTTCATTCAGTCGGTAACCACAATATTCCAGTGAAACACAATAACTACTTCACGTTAAAATAGATGCGACGGTGATATCTACCTGGTCGAACCATATTGATTCTATCTCTCCAATTGTAACTTAGTCCATCCAGCAGTAATGCTTGTTCATGTTCGATACCTTAATGATCACTTCAGATCATGCGGACAGGAAGCACGTACACTTCCTCAACAAAAACCGAATCCTGCATCAAAGTGATTCGACCAGTGAGGTACCAACGCTACACCTATTTCTACTGTGAAGCAGTTCTTGCGATTCGGTGGAAGGGTGTGGTCACCGGCTCACTTTTATATGAAGCGACGAACTAAGATGTAGTTCTCGGGAGCAGCAAAGCATCTGCGATTGACTTCAGATAGAACCCCTGTTCTGTATGAAGTAGCTTACAGATGTCCATGGGCGGCAGTAACCAAATTTGCCATCAGGTGGCCTGTATTCTCGTTTGTTAATGTAGAAGACGTTATAAAAAAATTGTACTGATTCTTTGAAGCCTAAACTCTACTTATAACCTCAGAACAAGTGTCCGATCGTGTCTTATCGTCTCAACGTAGTGTTATGGTTCATAAAAACGCTCACTGTCTTTTCATTTTCAAAACTGCTCTGAGCTTTGTTATAACATTTGTGTCACAAGTAGATTTCTTGTCGGTTTGTTTGTTTGTTACAAGCGAATGGTATTCATATAATCAAGAAATAAAAGCTTTAACGTAAACGCTTTCTACACTCATAGCTCTAGGATTTTTTCTCCTGTGTCGTGGGTTCCATGGACACACAAACACCCAGAACCAGAACAGAAATCTTAACTCATCAGTCAGATGTCTGTCTGGGCGGGGATCGAACCCGGGACCCACTGCGTGTCAGACCGTTATGGTAGCCGCACCACGACATGGGTCGTCATAATTGGGAATTTATTATTACGAATTAATTTCAATAAAAATTCCGAGAAATCCACATAGATAATTGAATATACAAAGATGAAGTTTAAAGGAGTAAAAATGTTGATGTATTTATTAATAAAATCATCTTCCTGATATTGTAATGGAAACTGGATGGAGATTTAAATTGTCACGATTTTCTATATGCGTTCTTGAATGAATGAATTATTCGTTTTGAAAATTTATTTGGCATGTAAATATTTTCAAAGATTATATTTAGGTATTATTAAATCAATAGATACTTCCAGTAAAACACTTATGCAGCTTGTACAATTAAAATACAAGTAATTCATTACATAAACAATATAAATTTTCATCAACACTACATCAATTTAATGAAACTTCACTCCAGTGATTATTTTGCAAAAATCAAATCTTTATCAGATACAACATGCATAGTTACCACCCACATAGTCGTAATAACTCTTCAAAGAGACCTTGCAGCTATGACAACTGACACAAGTAGGACACCACAGAGTTAGAACTGCCCTTGTCCGGATATCACTGAACATAACAATAGACAGATCTGTTCTAGACAGATTATATCCTTCCATTACTAGAAGGTTAGACACCTATATATCAACGTAAGATAGCGTAAAAGCAGTAACCCATATAACGATAAAGATCAACCTGAGCCAAAAAAACTTACGAGATTTGAGATGTTTAAGTGGTCCTCAAAAATTTTTGTTGATATCAAGGCTGTACAAAATTTTCTATGGATCGTAGAGTTACGAAAGTAAACGATTGGGAGGTATTTTCATTTTTATTTCTAAGCTACATAATTAAATTACATAGTTAAACATAAACATAAACGCTTTCCATACTCATAGCCATACACTAGGATATTCTCCTGCGTCGTGGGTGCCATGGACATACAAAGACGAATACACAAACTCTCAGACCCAGAACAGAAATCTAAATTCATCATTCAGATGTTTGTTTGGCTGGGGATCGAACCCGGGATCCACTGCGTGTCAGACTGGTATGGTAACCGCTCCACCATGTGGGTCGTCAAATAAATAGGTGCGAGTTTCAGTGTGTCCACTTTTTTACGTCGATGTCCAATTATTACGCGTGATCGCCCGCTAGCGTCCCTGTGCACGGATTCTAAATTTCCAGTCAAAAATAGACATCATAACACTCATCTACGTAGGATATACGTAAAATACCCCTTAAAATTAATAAAGTGGTTTTCAAAATTATCATAAAAGAAAGTTTTGAAAATATTTCTTTACGCTTACATGTAATATATAAGGTAAAATATCAAAGTTGATAATGATCAAATGGATAACTTCTTAAATTATGAGATAATTCATGCGGAAAACAAAAGCGGGGATATTAAATTAGTTTAAGAGTAAGTCACAGGATTAAATTTAGAAAGGACAAAGTGAATAAATTATAATTATAAATTGAAATGAGTTAGAACAAAGTACTTTGAAAAGAGCAAGGTTAGCTTATTATAATTTTAATTCTGGCTTACGTTCTCAAGAAACTTTTAATACAAGACATATTTTATCACTCTCAAAATAAAAATTTGTCATTTTGCTTGTTTTTCAGTAGCAGTAAAAGAAGTTTAATAAAAAAAAACGAATATTGCTATTCAATCGAAGTGAATAGACGGTCAATTCTAAAGTCTAAGTATATTAACAGCGATGCATTAAAGGTGGTGGTTCGACTCCGGAAACACCACCACCACATCTATGTTTGCCTAATAACATAAGTCATCGTCAACTCACCACTGTCCCACTGCTGGGCACGGGTCTCCTCTCAAGGTGAGAAGGGCTTAGGCCATTGATCCATATCCATTTATTAAAGAACTCTCAGGTGCAGGTTTCCTCACAATGTTTTCCTTCATCGTAAAGCAGTAATAATTAATTTCTAATACGCACATCAATTTAGACAAATCAGTGGTGCGTGCCTCAGATTCGAACCTCGGACCCTCGTTTGGGAGGCTGAGTTTCAAACATTAGGCTATCACTGCTCCTATAATAACAGCAGAATTGTGCGCTATTGTACTCTGATCTGAAAGGTATTGTAAGGGAGATATACTTATCCGAGGTATTCCAACTTAGTTAACCTCAGCTAAGAGCCTGATCTTACCTGGGCTTGATTACAGATATTCATGGGTAACAATATTTCATTACAATTTTTAACCAAAATAAAAAAAAGTTACTTTTTACCAATATGATCGTGGCGTTCCATAGAAAATTCTACTACAAAATCTTCTGTAGTACAAAATACCTTGTTTTTTCGCATCCTATTTCACTTTCTTCGACGGCCACGTCCATCGGAAAATTTAATCCAACACGTGTACGTAAATTAATTTACCATTAGCGGCTCATAAATCTACTGCTTTGGGTGCTATGCGGTTAAAAATAGGCGAAGAAAACTGCGCGTGCGTCGATAGAGGCAAAACAGTGCGTTGGCAGACTGCCAGGCCTGGAGCTGAAGTTAACGATGAGCGCACTTTCAACGCTAATTATTATGAAGAATAAAGTACTGCTCTTACTTTAATGGAGAAAGAAGAAAAAGTCATAATTACTGGAAATATAAAATCGATTGATACGAAAAATTATGAATTTTAATATATTGTGCTACATCATGGTACTATTGATATGTTATTTTCTACGACTGACTGCATCCTTACGTTAAGGACTAAAACTTCACGCGCTTACAACTTTTGAAATACCAGAAGTCTCTAAAGATAACGTAAGTCAAACGTCATAAAAAACCTATAGATGTGGAGACACATGGTCTAGTCAAGATATCTTTTTCTCTTCTCTCTCTTTCTTTTCCCATGTTCTCACATTGGTCCGATCGGGCCAAGTTGGACCAAATATGTATTTACAAAAACAATGATTCTGGTTTTGCAAGTTTCTTTCAGTCTTTTCGTCCTTCATGATTTCGGACGACAACTTTTGTATCAGAATCGTTTATCAAGCCGTGGTGGGGAGAGTAGTTAATTATGAAGAAAATGACACGCATATTTTGTACTTAGGAGGGGCAAGTTTTTTTATATGAAAAAGGGAACTGGTTTAAGACATCCCGATTTGGTGTTTAAACGGTGGATAACCTGTGTGGCATAATAAGATAATCGATTTTAGGACTTGATTCAAGAATCCTTATATTTATTAATATTAGTCTCCGAATAATAGTTGTAATTATGTCCCTGATTAAAGGGAATCCACAACTATGATAAACCTACTATTAGATAAAAATGTTATTACGTACATTATCAACAATCTCAATCCCTTAATTCCTACTTCCTGTAGTATAATTTTTGATTTTGATTACTGCAAAAGTTGTTTTATCACGGAACTCGATATTTCCTATGTCAAAATTTAAAAACGAAACATTTCAAAACCATCATCATTCGCCTACGTGATACGTTCAGCATATTTTTACACTTCATATCTACTCGTACATTTAATAGGCTATCCTCGAAGCGGCCTTCCCTGTCAGATGCAGATGTTTATTTTCTTACCTGGTCTTGTCAGATAATTTGAGCGAGATCCAATTAAATAACCTTGACAATGTCCGAAGCCACTGAAATATTTCGGCGTGAAAGTATTACATACCATTTTGTCTGAAATTGTGGATTGCCGACTTAATAAGGTTAATGTGGTTAATTCATCTGGATTTCAACAACGTCTTTCCATTTTCAGGAATTAGGTTGCGTATGAGTAACTCGAGGTATTTTTTTGTTTTTGAAAATATTTTTGATGAGTATAAACATTTCAAATGTGTTAACGAGAATATGAACAATATGTCTTATGTTAATAATTAAAATTGAATTAGTTTCACATTTCATAAACATGATTGAAAATGCCATGCAACTAAAGCCGGCGATATCCACATCAGGTAGTTCGTCTGCCTAATCGTCAGGTACAGATATTAAAAACAATAAGTAAAAGACAGTCAGCAATCCTGCTACCAACGTGTGCTATTTTAGACCTAAAATAACACTAGAATCGATTGATACAGACAGTAATTCAAACATCCAAAGACCCTGTAACTTAGCGTAAGAATTTGGTTCCACGTGAATTTATCAATCTAGTGCACGAGTAAACAAATACAGCCAACACGTTCTCGGCCATCGTACGATTTGCCACGCGTCCAGTCTCTGCCAAATTTTTTATCTCTATTGCGTCACTTACGAAATGGGAAAGTATATAAAAACATGCTGGTAAAAAAATAGTGTAAAAAACATGTTTCTATTTTTATGACGCACTAAGAATATGGAATAATTATATTGAGTTAATTGGTTACGATGTTAGTATCTATGCATTTTTAACCACCTTCAAAAAATTTGGTTCTCAATTCAACTGTATTTTTTTACCTATACGCGTTTTACTATGATGACATGATTACTTAAGACTACATACGTAAAAGAGCAGTGATAGCCGAATAGTTGAAACTCGTCCTTTCAATCGAGGGTCCGAGCTTCGAAGCCCAGGCACGCACCACTGATTTTTCTAAAATTATGTGCGTATTAGAAGTTAATTATCACTGTTTTACGGTGAAGGAATACATCATGAGAAAACCTACTAAACACCTGAGAGTTTTTTAAATAAGTTCTCAAAGATGTCTGAAGTCCACCAATTCGCACTTGTCCAGCGCGATGGACTATTATCTGAAAGTCTCTCAATCTAAGAGAAACCCGTGTCCAGCAGTGGGACAATATTGGGTTGATGGTACTGTGTATGTAGTTCATATCATATCAGTATCATGTCTATAAGACGTAGAAGTGGGTTTAAATTATCTACTAACTTAGTTAGTATAAAGCAAGAATCCATCTGAAGACGATCATAGATACGGTGTCACGCCTCAGAACTAGTCATCTCATAATTATTTAAATCAGACGGCATACACGCCCTTCCACCAAAACACGAATCTGAATTCTTCAATTTCTAACTTATATAATTTTAATTATAAAAAGCAATAGTTAGGTTAGGTCAAGTTAGGTTACGCAACCTTTCTACGCTTCACGCTTCACGACATAACATAATGGTCATAAATATACATGTACACGTGAACCTATCAATCTATTGCACGGGTAACACTAACAGCCAACACGCGATACGCCACACGTCTTTCCTCTGCCAAATTACTTCTCCCAATTTCTCGATGTTACGTCACTTACGGAATGGGAAACAAAGGACCTATATATCTGTGTACAAATTAAAGTCTGTTCGGACTTTCAAAAATATCCTCGTTTATTAAGTACGCTGATTTTATGACGCTGAAATGGGGAGTGTGATAAATATTTGATTCTGTTTTGATTTGTTTTATAATACTGAAGTAGCAAACGAGCATGCAGTCCAGCCGATGGTAAGTGACCACTGCCGCCCACAGACATCTGAAATCTGTAGTCTTACCTGAGGTTGGCTATAGATGCGTTGCTACCCCTAAAGATTAAGTTAGAACGCCTGGGATAAACAAGGACAAAATCCAAGTGATGGGCAGCAGCGCCTTCCTGTATAACATCAACACACTGCAATCACCAAAACGCATGATAGGCGCGCTGACTATTGCAAGAAAAATAGCCGTCACTTGTCACCTGGCAGATGTGAAACATCGCGTTCATACCAGTAATATGCATTAAACACTAGATTGCGACTGGAACTAAATATAGCATAATGAAATAACGCCATCAACGAACAGTACCCCGCACTAAGTCTAACTAACACCGAAGCTCTTACTTAATAATTCCGAAATGTATAACAGATGGCGCTATAATAAATACGGCATTGCGATTGCTACGCGAACAATCAGGTTTACGTGCACCTACAGACGTTTCACATCAAATAAACATTAGAGGAGTCTTCTTTCTTACAGAGGACTTTAAAGTCTGATGAATGGAATGATGAAATTAGTGTATTGCGCTCTGCAAGTGTTTGCTTTGAGTATAAAAACCGTAATTTTTTTTCTAACTATTTACATCTACTATAATAGAAACTAAAGTTTTAAGCACCACATCTTCTAAAAAGTCTTACGATCACAGATATAAATAAATGGACTGAACAAATATTCTTGTTTTGATTGCTGAAGCCAGCCCCGACGTGTTGGCAACCGGCGAGGGAATCAGTTGTCTCTCTGTTTATTTTGTTTATTACACACCCATCAATGTCTTGTAGAAATAAAAATACGAGTCGTTTACGTTAAAGACACTTTATGCAGATGGATTGTTTTTATAATTTTTTAACAGTATCGCAATTAATTTCTTAGATGGAAACATGGCATCCTTCCATCGTTGCGTAATTGTCTTGAAATATTGGTTTTCAACGATCATGTATATGATGGAAATGTCATCATGATGATCAGTAACGGAGCAGTCCTCTGTTTTAGTCACGAAAATCTCTCAGTGGATCTGTCTCATGTTACTGTTTCGCTCTTACTACACCCTTCATATTTAGCATAGGATTTATTGCTTAAAGCTGTTACAATAAAGAAATAAATATGCCAGCACCATTGTAATTTAACCATGAAGTTCCTTACCGACTTTTCATGCCTATGAAACGTGATCAGGTATATTTCTTAAGCGGTTTCAGATAGTCTTCTTCAGGTCTCCTTTTGCCTAAAAGAGATCGAGGATATTACTTCCTCATCGGTTATCGGTCCTCCGAACTATGTTGTTTATTTGGAGAGTTATGGTAAGCTGACATTGTCTGCGGATTTCATAGTTGTGAATTACGCCTCGTGACGCCTTTATTTGTATACTCAAATGCAATCCTTCCAATGGTAATTAGTTGGAAATCCAATAGAACCCACGAAGTTTACTTTAGTTCAGTTTATGTTTGGTATATTTTAAGTCACGTACAATGTAGTGTATGGTACACGTGGCATAAATTGTCCATCCGGAATTCATTTATCTTGTACCTACGTAAAATATGATTAAATTGTATGATGCAATATCAATTGTTATTTTTATCATGCCATTATCAATATATGTCACACGATATGTTTTATAATTTAAATTTAGGTTATTTATTAAGTAAGGATGTTATATAAATCTCTGTTCCGCTTGATTTCACTTGATTTTTACGTATGTGTAAGAATCAGGTGTCAGTGCTTTATTTGTACACAATAATATTTATATGTATTTGAGGATAATGTAGAGAATTTAAAAAGTGGCAAATTCTTAAAAATTAAAATAGATTCTTAGAAATAGATACCTACATAAAAAAGGTATAAGTTCATACGACGGATGGAAAGACAGAAACATATTTATAACTATAATTAAGGTACTATACTCACTTTTACCCCGTGTATTAATAATTTCGTCTCACCTAAGAATCTATAGTAAAAATTGTTGGCACGAGACACTACTACAAACATAATTGTATCCTCACATGAGAAACATAATTTAGTTCCAAAACAGATAAATAATTATAGACCGGCTAAATGCGCACGAGATTTCCCGCCACGTGGCAACCATTTTGCCCGCCATCTTGAAAACGAGGAGATCTGTCATTTATCGCGTCAGGAATTTATAACGTTGGCGTTATAAGTGACAGCAGTTGACAAAAACTATTTATGCCTTTTAATAAATGTTGCGTGCTTCTGTACGAACATTCCTTGGGTAGAGAGAGTTACACGAGAGTTTCCAACTTGATCCGTCAAGGGTACGCATCTGTGGCTGAACTGAGGTAGAATGTATTCAATCCTGACTAAGGCAGAAAATCAGTCGCACTCAGTCACTATCGTCGACTGATCAAATATACGATCTTATTTTAGAATTCTAGACATGATATGAGATGTTCAATTAAGAATTAAAATTTAATAGAATAAAACAATTTTTCCTTTAAATAGTGATATCAATGTGGTATATATCAATCCCCAGGGGCCGACGACGATTTAAAAATCAACTTAGAAGTCAGTCAAAACCACATTTAATGGTATGGATTTGTAAACAAGTAACATTGTTAAAAATATCAAAAAAACAAGAAACCTGATTGCTTAAAAACGATTGATTTAGTTCAGTTCAAATTCAATGTTTTTAAGAAGTCGTTTTTTTTGCTTTTATCTTAATATATATAAATTACGTGTCTCACGTTCTTTGTCCGCGATGAACTCCTAAGCTATTGAACCGATTTCAATAAAATTTGCACACCATGTGCAGTTTGATCCAACTTGAAAGGTAGGATAGCTTATTTTAATCTTAATATATATAAATTACGTGTCACGTCCTTTGTCCGCGATGAATTCCTAAGCTACTGAACCGATTTCAATAAAATTTGCACACCGTGTGCAGTTTGATCCAACTTGAAATATAAGATATCTTGTATAAATTACGGGCTAAGTTGTACTATGGACTCCTAAACTAGGTATATAAGAAGATGTCGTAATCTGTTGGGTGGTATTTCTGTTAGATGCTTTCAGGGTTCCGTACCCATACAGTAAAAACGGGACCCTATTACTAAGACTCCGTTGTCCATCTGTTCGTCTGTCTGTCACCTAACTGTATCTCATGAACCGTGATAGGCAGACTGTTGAATTTTTTTACAAGTGATGTATTTCAGTTGCCGTTAGAACTGCATTTACTAAAAGCAGAATAAAATAAATATTTAAGTGTGCTCCCATACAACAAACGTGTTTTTTTTCAGTTTTTTTTTTTTATAAATAATGTTACTTAACAAAAAGAGGCATTGATTTAAAAATAGCATGTTTTTCCCATATTCAGATATATTATATATTCATTTATCTCTGGTTGAATATGCAGAAAAACAATACATTTCGCTGACAGATAACAAACCTACGTCAAATATTATATACAAAAAATAATCATTATCATTTTAATATTCACTTGAAAGGTTATAAACCAAGGAATACACATGGAGTATACATGTATCGCCAAATTGGTATGCAAATTGATACATATGTATACAGATGCGGTCAAAACATAACCCTTCTTGTAGCAGTTGGGTAATAAAATCCTAATATTTAGTATCACACCAAAATTATTTAATGCCCAACGAAGTGGGCACGGGTTAACAGACCCGTGCCCACTTCGTTGGGCGGTTATAATATATTTAATTCAAAGCAAGATAAAAGTATTATAATGTATATATTTTTGAATGGTATACATTTACTGGCTTTCATTTGATACCTATATTGTCCTGATAATTCAAAACGATGTTCCTCCCC
>MOOZ01001346.1:959508-970706 GCA_002930495.1 Cecropterus lyciades | reverse complement strand
AGTGACCATAGAAGCGTTCCTATCCTTACAGGCTAAGATAGAACGCTATAACGCTGACGGGCAGAATATCTCTTTATTAAAATTTTATTATATTGCCGTTACCTATGATCATGTATTTCCTACATCTAACAACTGTGTCTAATTAATTAGTTACAATTATTGATCATAAATTTTTATGACTGACCATAAAATAGGTAGGTAGGTTTTTGTAGTAATATAAAAATAATCAAAAATATATAGTTAATATTTTTTGTATTTTCATTTTTGTTAAGTTAGGTAAATAAAAAACTTAGCTACAGTTCCCAGACTTTTTATAACATAGAAGTTATAAACAAGCATACAGTCCACCCGGTGGTGACTTTATATAGAACAGGGGTTCTATCCTAAGCCTGAGCCTGGAATGGAATAATTTAACCGACTTCAAAAAAATGACTCTAAAGTCGGCGCTCATATACTCGTAGGACATAGATTCGTCTTTTTAATCTAACAAAATATGTTGAATGCCGAATTCGGGACTATGTGATATGTACTGTATATGTAAGAAACCGACATATATTTAAATTATTTTTTTGCTGTTTTGTGACATAGAAGCCTTTTTTTTTCGTTTTCAATCTTTTTGTATTTCAACTTGCGTTATTTCCACAGTAAACTATCGGTGTAGTCGACAAAGGAAAGCTGTGACCACAAGCAATGAATTCGTTTGCGGTTGGCTTTGAAAGTGACAAGGGCAGGTTATACCCGCGTTAAGTGGTCACTCATGCATGGGAACCTGATCTGATTAACGCCGGAATCATTACCACAAGTTCTAATAATATTTGATATTACATTACACGCGACTGACACCTTGTAATGTGTGATGTTTATGAAGGGACTCGAAATAATTTCAAGGTATGTAAATGTATACAAATCTATGTTACGTGCCGTAAATGATTTTATCTGTGATTGAAAGTCTTGTCAGAATGCGTTCAGCCGTTTTTAAAATTACCTCAAATAGACAAACTGAAGATAAATGAAAATACACTTTTCAGCACTGATAGAATAGCTAAATAGCTAGCTGATAGCTTTTTGAGCACTGATAGCCTCATAGTTGAAACTCGGCCTCTCAATCGAAGGTCTAAGGTTCGAATCCCAGGCACGCCCATTGATTTTTCTGAAATTACGTGCGTATTAGAGATTAATTATTACGCTTATACGGTGAAGAAATGATATCGTGAGGTAATCTACACGCCGCAGAGGGTTTTTAAAAACAAAGTTTTCAAAAGGCTTGTGACAACAACTTGCACTTGGCCAGCGCGATGGACTATGGACTGAAACTCTCTCTATCTGAGAGAAGATTGCGGTGACCAGCAGTAGGACAAGAATGGGTTGATGACGACACATTTTATAGTTACCTGAAAACATATTTATATTAGGTTGCCACTTTCGATGGAGTTACCAACCATAAAATGTACATTATTCATTACATGTATTAGGGTTACGTTCGTTAGAACATAAGCCTCATCAAAAGTGATATCACTTTTAATTCTGTTGTCAGTCAGTCACAGGCAATTTGCTCCGAATCTACTTTACCGATTAAGTTAAAATTTGGCACACATATGACGTTCTGTCACCCAGTGTCTGTGTTTCAGTAAGTTAAAATTTCAATAAGATTTTTTTATTCTGAAAATAAATCCTTTCTGTGTTTTTAAAGTTGTAATACTATGGAATGGGTTATTTCTATGTCCATATGTCGTAGAGTACTTCAGTACACTTCTAACATAAGGACATAATGGTCCTGAAGAGATTCCACGCTTATTCAATACTTCCTTTCTATTAAAAAATGTATGTCTCCTATCAATACAAAAAATTGAGAACGTGTATGTGTATGTGAACGTGTGTCTTGTATGTGTGCGTGTGTCTGTGTTGTATGTGTGTTGCGTGGTGATAACGCGCGAAGTACGGTATCGATGCAGTTGGGCGTCGTGTTCCGCTTAACTACCAAACCGGTGTTGCTAGGCGCGCCCGCCTGTCCTACAATGACTAGTACTATCGTGTGCAAAAGTGAAAAGATTTTTATGCCTTATTTCATGTTTTTTAGAAATAGCAAACAAATAGGTGACCATTGTCACCCATAAACATCTTAAACTAACCCCAGGTAAGTGTAGGATGCAGACAATTTAAAGGTCGGCCACGGACACGTTGATAAACTTGAAGACTAGTACTTTTCTTTCATAATTAAACCTAACGATAAGGCAGGCCGTCTACCTGATGTACAGAATTCACCGTCTCCTATAGAAATTTGCAACACCAGAGGAGTTGTCATTGCCGACTTTGAAGGACATAGATATACATAGCTGACCCTGAGAGTTAAGATGTAACACATCATATTAGTATATGCTGATGGTGAAGAACTAACACATATGTATGTGTTAGTTCTGTATGTATAAATAATTGGTTAGCATAAATCTTTAAAATATATTTACATGAATTCCTGTCTTCTCGTTTCAATAATAACCAATTAGATCCAAAGACATTAAAACAATTGCTCAAAAGTGGAGGTAAGTCCAGTGTTTCAAGAACTTAGGAAGGCCATAATTTACTCGAAGCCTTACACAGCATAGTGATATGATGTCCTTCTTTCTTAAAAGTAAAACACAGCGGCGCGTAACCCCCTGTTATGAGTCAGAAATAAGTGTAGTGGTACCTCAATGGGACCAAGAAAGGTTCTACCCTCTTCAATGTCTGACCAGGATGTCTCAAAAGTTGTAAAGCACTTTCGAGCGCCATGCTACACGCAGTCGATATTAGAAAGCGAGTTGGCGCCAGGCTGAGCGCTTCCACTTTAAACTTAATTATACCGATCGGAGAATAACAATCTATCCTATATACTTTCTATATTATTAAGTTAGTATCGATGTCTGTCTGTATGACCGTGCAATTTTTGAAAAGTATATAAAGGGTAGTTTCTAGAACTACCCTTTTAATTGTATTGATATGTTTTTTACATCACTTTGCATTAATAATAACACAGCACAAAGACGCAAATTTTATAGGCGAGTTAAATAAGCATAAAACAAAGCTTTTTTGTTTTTATCTATTTAATGAATGAAATAAAAAAAAGTTCTCAATCCGAAAATAATATAAGGATCAAATTTATTTTTAACTTAAAATTGATGAATTTCAAATTGTACGGTTATTCATGCAAAACAGCGATTTCGATAGGCCATACTCTTCAAGAATATCTCTTCGGTGTAAATATGATTGGCAGAAATTTTCTGTGCATATATTTGTTAAATTTATACTTATACGTTATTTCATCACGAGCCTCCTTACGTTGATATATTTTGGTGGAAAAATAGTATTCGATATAATGCTCATAAGTTACCATTATTTTTTATTCGCAGAGTTCGTATTTGTACCGCGCCTTCAAAATGTCACTCCGCTATAAATCTGTAGGTATATTTCTTGTGCAGTGGGAAAATTATATTAAAATAATGCTCACAACAGTGTGATATTATCGCACTGCTATATTTTTATATATCTATATATTTTCACATTGCTGTTATAAGGGAAAAATATATGAATCTTTTCGAGTTCCACCAGGACGGTAACGACCCATTGGAATCCCAACCCCCAGTGGAAGTCTCGAAAGGTTTTAAAACGACAGAATCCGAGTATATATAGCCAAATATCACTGAAAAGACAACATCGTACCTCATAAGTGGTGGCCTTGAGTCAGTTGCAATGCTAATTTAACAAGAAGCGGATAACCAGGACTCCAAGCTTGGTCTACAACCGTCCCTCCCCTAGCGAAGGCGGAAGGTCTTGGTATCCGTAAACAGGTACCAAAACCATTCCTACCTTCCAACCTATAGTCTTCTTATTCCGGCTGAGCGTCAGGCTCGCCACCAAGACCCGGTGAAACTGTGAAGATCATTAAGCCCAACAGTAACTACACATTTCGAAAAAAAATGACAAGGCAACAAGAAGTGTGATCTAAGGGTCCAAAAGACATGTGTCCAAAAGACATTTAATAAAGTGTGTTCATATGGTATCGATCTCTATTCGAAGATTATTAAATAGTTAAATACCTATGTGTAAGTGAATGCCAAATCGACACAAGAGAAGTCGGACTATTAACAAGTATTGCATATGAAAGTTGTTCGTGTGTTTGCCTGTTTGGAGACAACGGTTATTGATTGGAGTTTGTTGTGTAATTTCTACGTTTAGGTGTGGCATTTAACAATATATTAATATATTGGCATGAAAAAAGCTTTATAGGCAAACTAGTTTTTGCGTGTGCATAGAAATTGTGGTTCCTGTCATGGCACGTGTCCAAATTCGTATTTTATGCATGCATCAGCCCTAAAAAGTCAACTGCTACCTGCCCTTAAATGGAACTAGTAACCACTATGCTAATTTTTGTGGTCACCGTAGTAGATGATAAATTTTAATTATTTTTAAAGACAAATTTAAACATTTTGAAATTTAATTTAATCGTGAATTCGTAAAGAAAACGTTGCTTTACAGGAATTTAATATTCACAAACTTAAAGTAAAATATATAGTTTTACTCCAATTATATTATTTTAGGCTAAAATTTACTATCTAACTTCGCTGTGTTTATAAGCCTTTTAATTTTTATTATTTGAACTTAATTTAATAAAAAAATTATATTGAATTCGTGTTTTTATTGTGTTGTTGTGTTATTATTTATGCAAAACAGGTATGTCGTGTATCTTTAGTTTAATACCTAATTCACCGACATCCTAGAAATAGGTGTGGTAGAACTAGAATGTTTGTAACTAATTCCGCCTAACAAAAAAGTCTGGTGTTGTAATTCAAAATATATTCGAGACGACTGAAATGATGTTAACGTAACTTTCACGACGATTAAATTTAAAAAAAATGACATAATCTACTTTTCCTTTTGAAATACCAAATTTCTCTACATTAAAAATGATAAACAGAGTTATGCGATAATAAATGTGAATTAACTTAAATAGCTAACATATTGGGGCTACCTGTCTACATGACGGACGAAATCTGTCTGTCTGTGTGACGGACAAACACTGTCCGTCAAATTAGCTGACAGCTGACCGAATCGGAATTAATAATACTACTAAAACTGTGAACACATGATTACTGTGATGTGAAATAACATGATGATAATTTTCGTTTTCTTTGCGTGAATCAAATCGTCGTCAATTAATTATCGTGTACTGTTGGGCACGTGGCTACTCTGAGAATGCGTTCAAGCCATTGTTCATGAGATTGGCGTTAGTGTGTGATGAGATTGGCGAACCAGTGTTCGACCGGGGAGGTACCACCATCACGATTATTTCTATGGAAGAAGAAGGGTTTGGTTGCCGACTAACTTATATGAATATGAGGCGATCAACTTATTCTCGTGCGCAACAACTTAACTGTGATCGACTTCAAAAATGATCCCTGTTCTATATGATTCATTACAGATGTCCATCGGCGGCTGTAACCACTTACTATCAGGTGGACTTCATGCTCACTTGCTACTTCAATCGGATAAAAAAAGTTATAGGTAAGTTGATAGATATTAAAGGTGATGGGTGGTGGAGCTTTTTTGTAGTTCAACTACGGACGCATCACTGTTTCACCTATTTCTGCCTAATAACAGCAGTATTAAGCGCTGATATTAGGCAGGAATAGGATTCCTAAGAAAATATTCTAGTCCGAGGCATTCTAACTTAGTCTAATAGTGATCTAATCGTGATCTAATCTTATCGTGCGGTTGATTTCAGATGTCCATATTCTGTTTCCACTGCCCATTAAGTAGACTGATAGCATAAAATCAAAACGAAAATTATCTTAAAGCAAAAATTGACACGCCATATTATTGAGTACTTATACTGACAAGCTATTACTCTCTATGGAGAGTAACAGCTCACTTTATGCAGGTGGTAGAGTTTAATAGATAATTAATTCCGCATTATTTTTTTGGTGATTACTCCTTTTTGGTTTTGGGCGTCTTAGACTATATATGTACCTCTGCCTGAGCTGAGTGCTGGCTAATTCACAGTATACTGCAAAACATATGATGTATACATTCAAAAGAACATTTAATTAATACATTTTTTACCTATTCCTTAAATAATTTTAGTAAGCCTGATTTATTCTGTGAATGTGTGTATGTTTGTTTTATTCGTGTATCTTTATTATTTATTTCAGATTTACTTCATATTTTATTTATGTTTTTTTTATTAATTGTGTTTTGTATTCTATTAGTGTAATGCTGTGTCTCGTGATACCGTGAATAAAAAATAATTCTATCGTTCTATACAAAACAAAATCAAATTCTCTTGCACGTGCATAGAGAGCGATAAAAACTCGACTCTATCATTGGCTCGCTCCATCGCTCTATGTAGGGCGGGTCAACGACCGATGCTGCTATAGACAACGCCCTGATAAGGACTCTGTATCGGTTATGTAACTTTGATAACGTGTATATTAGGAATAATGTTTGTTTAGATCTAAAGTGGTGGTGCCCTTTTGCTTCGATCCCGGAAGCACCACCGCCACACTTATTAATGCCTAATAACAGTAGTGCTATACACTGTTGTGTTCTGGTCTGAAGGGTGTAGTAAGGGAGATATACTTTACTGAGGCATTCCATCTTAGTCCTCAGGGGTAGCAACGCATCTGTGGCTAACCTTAGGTGAGACTTTGATCTTACCTAGGCTTGATTACAGATGTCCATGGGCGGCAGTAGCCGCTTTTCATCAGGTGGGCTGCATGCTCGTTTGCTACTATAAAAAAGTCTCCACTGCCTCTCCTTTTTCTGCCTAATGCTAGAAATGTTGCTTCTGGGTTTTGGTTTGCTGGGCACGAGTGTCTCCTCAGAGTGAAAAATTTTAGGCCATAGTCTACAAGACTGGCCAAATCTCGTACAAGCCAGTGCGGTGGCCTATAGGTAGATTTTATACCTACGTAGACTATTGCTAACATACCTTGGAGATTTTTTAAAGAACTCTCAGACGTGTAGATAATATAGTAGATAATAGATTCTGAGATATTAAAAAAATCACATATGCTTGCCTGATTTTCGATCCCCAGAGTTACAAAGAGAAGTCAAGTTTCTAACCACTACTAGCGATCACACCTTTAACAATTATATAGATTTCGTTACAGATATCCGTGAACGACAATACTCACTTTCCAGTAACACTGTTCTCTACACTTCAATTCGATAAAAAACAGTATGTTTGAACGCTAATCGGTTCATATTATACAAATACTAATGGGCAATCGTTGTAACCGGTAAAAGGAAGGTTTTTGCGGTGTTTTTCATTGTTTTTGCATAAACCACTAGGCCAATGTGTAATTCGTTCCGGCTCATTGGCACTACGAACTCAGTACTAATGGAGGCTGACGTAACGTCATGCTAATATTCTTATCTACTGTGTACTAATAATGACGTCTAAAATATATAATACTGGGTTTTGTCCACGACTTTGCTCAAGCCTATAACTTAGGCTATAAACAAGGCAGAGGAGATGAAGATTTTATTAGCTCTGTCTAGAAGAGCCAGAATTATTAAGAACCCTTCATGGTTTGACTCTGGAAGCACCACCGCCACATGTATTTCTGCCCAATAATAGCAGTGTTACGCGCTACTGTATTTTGATCTATAGCGTGTGGTAAAATAGACATATTCATGCCAGGCTTTCCAACTTAGTCCTCAGGAGTAGCGACGTATCAGTGGCCAGCCTCAGGTATAACTCTGATCTTAATTAAGGCTAATTACAGATGTCCATGGGCGGCAGAGGCCACTTATCATAAGGTGGACTGCATGCTGGTTGTCCGCTTTAAAATTATAAAAAAAGATATTGTCGTATTGTAGCTTAACTAAAAGCTGTGAATCTCTCCCCAGAATCGAGGAATATCTGAAGCATATTCTAATACGCTGTTCCAATCTTGATTAAAAGAAGGTAATTAGTTTCTAAACTATAAAGCCGACGATGTATAGGCGACTCTTCTGTTATTGTAAATGTCCATAAGTGATGGAAATCGCTTTCCGACATCCTGGTAGTATGCCTACCATATCCCTAGGTTTATATTATAGTAACACTATATTTCCGCAGTATTCGAACCTTGAACAAAGCCACATAATTAGTGAGTAAAATTACTCTTTATTTTTCCATTTTGTTTTATCCATCAATTACGTTTCTCATCCAAAAGTTTTCTTTTTAATTATGTTACATTATTAGTATACCAGATAACAATTGTTCGTTGCTAATATATAAAAATGAGTTTGGCTCAAATTGTGTGATACTCAAAATATATTTTATCAAGAGAATATCAAAATGAAAGTAATCCAGGACTAATTTCCTCAATAAATTTATGAATTTATTGAGGAAATTAGTCCTATATACCGCATTTCCGTATCTCAAACAACCCTTAAATATGTCAAAACATTGATACTCGATTAGTGTGATGTTTCCTTCAAACGACTAAATATTATGTTCCAGTCTACTACAGTACAAATATGTATATGAAATACTGCTGTAAAGCGCGAGCGGTTTTAATTTTTTAAAGTGAAACTCCAATCACATTTTCTAAAATAGAAGTAGCCTAAGTTACACCCTACGACAACAGCTATCCAACGGTGAAAGTCCCGTCAAAATCGGTCCAGCGGTTTCAGAGATTACCCAGAACAAACAGATCGACAGACAAACAATTTTTGTAGTTATTGATGTTTTGTTGTCAGTTTCGTATGTAAATTCATATGCATTTGGTAAGAAGCTGTTTTTTGATATTACAAATAGACACTTTAATTTTATTTAAATGTATAGATATAAAATCTCAAATCGGATCCAGACCTGAGGTGGTGCCTCCTTGATCATGCCACAAGGCTTCTACCACCTTCAAATGTTTTTGTCTATATATGTTATGTCTTGTTTCTTGGTCACACTTAATAAAAGTGTGTGTATGCAATTCACACTGGCAGAAGTGAAACTTAATAATAATTAATAATAAAATATCCTGAGCAAAAGAGTAATTAATCGTAAGATTTTTCAAAAATCGATTAAGTAATCACTGCAGTCCATATAAGGACATCTTATTTCGTATATATTAAACTTGAGCTCCTCATTATAGAAGCCACGAAATAAAATCGTTAGCGTGATTAACGCTTCGACTAGATGACGTTGTATACCTAATAAAGGTATACAACGTCATCTAGTCGAAGCGCCGACAAATTTGTAACATATTTTCGTTTCATTGAGCCCCATATCAAAATGTTTCCAAAGAAGGTTCACTTAAAAACGAACCAAACGTAAACAGATGTCGTCATTTTCGATTACATTATTTATCGGAACAAGTTAACCTATTCTATACACACAATCAATACATCGTGCGTTAGTTATCCGTAACAAAGCACAAAGCCCAAGACGCCCTGCAGCGAGGACATACAGACCGACAGCACTAATGGATTATCTGTGTACGGTATTTTTATATATCTAACTAATGTCATTCGTTACGAGTCATTGAGTGTTATTGTGTTGCAATATTACGCTGACTTTGTAGTATTTGTATGTTTTTGTTAGAGTGCCTCGTATACTAGTGAGTATCGTCATATACTAACTAGGAAACCAGGCTTCTAACAAATATCGTGAACCCATTAATGTCTTACAGCAGTACATGAGGAGGAAAAAGAAGAAAGAGAAAGAGGAGGAGAAAGAGAAGACCTTAGTCCTTCACGCAAGCTTGCCGCAGATTGATGGACTTCACATAACTATTAGATAGTTTTTTAAGAACGTTTAGGTTAACAGGAGTCTAGCGTGAAGCAGTTCTTGCGTTTTAGTGGAAAGCTGTGGTTGCCAGCTTATTTTCATATAAGGCGATCATCTTAGTCCTTAGAAGCAGCAACGAGTCTGTGATTGACTTCAGATAAAACCCACTATAAGAAGTTACCTACAAATCTCCTTGGGCAGCAGTGACAACTTACCATCAGATGGACTTCATGCTCATTTTCAACTTCACTCTCATAAAATTAAAACAAAAGTTAAAGGAAAACATTTACAACAAACCATTCCCAAAACAGAAAACCACTTCCGTAATGGACATGATATAAAAATAACGGCTGGAAATTACACAGAAACAAACGGTCGCACCTCACTCCCGAAATTGAAATAGCCGTAAATCATAGTCGTGGCATTACTATCCACTCGGTTAATTACTGCACCCATTAGGAATATTGTTACGTGATACTACACGATGTTATAATTTGCTACAAATTACTGAAACTAGCGCAATGGGGCTCGGGGAATGTTATGGAAATGTTGCACCGTTAGAATCAAATGGAATGGGGAATAATGAAAAACAAAATGAACTACATATTATTTGTGTACATAATTTTTTTTTATTGAGTTGAAATGGCAAACACGCATGCAGTATACCTGATGGTAAGTGGTGACCGCCGCTCATGGACATCTGTAAGCAACTTCACATAGAACAGGGGTTCTATCTGAAGTCAATCGCAGATGTGTTGCTACTTCCGAGGACTAAGATGGTTGCCGCATATATAAGTGAGGCGACAACCACACCCTTCCATCAAAACGCAAGAACTGCTTCACGGTGGAAATAGGTATGGCGGTGGTACGTCCCCGGTCTAACTACACTGGTTCTATAATGATATAGAAATTTAAGTGCTACTTCAATTCTTATATCACATTATAAGAATGTGATAATGATGATAATGAACACAACATGCTAATACTTCAATTAGAATGTAATCATAATGGGAAGTCGTCATTGTGACCCATGTTATGCGCCTTTGGACATATGTATTTAACACCAAAAAGAACTGGCTTTCTCCCTAAGGTTGGCCACTGCGTTGGTACTACAAAGGGCTAAGTCTAAGGCTTGGAGGGCATAGCATTGTGAAGTTAGACCTGCGAGGTAAAACCGCTATATATTTCCAGGATAGTTTGGTAAGTGTATTGATAACGGGTGGCTTATTAGGATCCCATTTTGGTCCATGACAGTGGAAAATGGAAAGGTCAAAGTAGAACTTCTATTTTACAAGAAATTACAGATACGGATATTATGGACGTCAATGATCACTTTCTCGTACCAATAGACAAACTACATGATCGTTTGTTAATGCAGACTTATAAAAAGTTTTATTTTGACTACGATAAAAAAGATTTGAATGATTAGCGATAAGATCCATATCTCAACAAG
>MOOZ01001346.1:926602-945316 GCA_002930495.1 Cecropterus lyciades | reverse complement strand
CCTGGCCAAATGCGGATCGGTACCAACTTTATACAGAAATTTGTAGTTTTAAGTAATTTCCGCCGCCCATAGACTTTTCTTAATAAATTAGGTTCTTAATGGTTAAAGCTCCCTTTTGGTGGCGGGAAAAATACGACGTACATAAGATACAATTTTTACAACGTTATGTAACGATACTTTCCTTCGGACTTAAAGCAAATGTTAATATAGCTTCAAGCTGTCAAATGGAGATGCAATATCCGAAGTTCCACAACATACCGCCTCGCTACCACATTCAAGGTCTTAGAATACTTCATAGCTGGACTTCAGGGATACCATCGCTAAACACTTTTCTGCCTGATTAACGCAGTGTAAAGCGCTGCTGTATTCTGATATGAAAGATGTGGCAAGGGGATATAGTTATACGAGTCTATCTAACGTTTTAAACATTAGTCCTTAGGGGCTTAACCTATGAACGACTTCCGTTAGAACTGTCATCCTGTCTAGGGTTGATTGTTGATGTCCATAGGTGACAGTGACTACTTACCATCAGAGAAAAACGTAGGGTATTTTTTGGTTGTTATTAATTTTTTAGGCTGACATGATTCTTTGATGAAAAATTTGAAAGCGCGAAGGAAGCCGCGGGTAACAGCTATATAATATAAATAAATCTTTTTTTTTTGCAAGGCTCGTGTGTTACATAAAATTACATTCGTTAACTAATAACCTAATAACTTACATTCTAGAATTCTAAGCGCTCTATCAAAGATTTTTATAAAATCCGTGTTAATAAAAATGAATATCTGTGTAAATCCTGGAAATTAGTGATAGATGCAAAATTTTAAAATGAGAGGAAATTTTGATGAAAGCATAAAATGAGTTGAAGAAAATGTCGCAGATGTCGTAAACTTTAAAACTTCCTGATTTTACGAAAGTTTTTAATATAATTTTGGCATATTTTTGCATTGCCTTTTTCGTACTGTTCGGGTTCTGTAGAATATTGTATTTTTAGTCATATTTACATTAATGGAATCAATCTAAAAGTGAGTTCATTCAAACCAGATCACAGTCTCTAAATGTTACTCAAAGATACGGATTATGGAGAAAACAACAGGGCACAGCTAGTTTCTTTAATAAGTACCGAATTAACAACTTTCTCTCTTTGTTTAAAATTAAGTTAATATAATTTAAAGTCTTTTAACGCAGGTGAAACCGTAGAGCCGAACTAGTTTCTTAAATAAGTACCGAATTAACAAGTTCCTTTCTTTACAATATTCAAATTATCTTCAATATGTCATATAATTTATTTATTTGCTTATAATACAACATACTTAAAAATAGAAACAAACACACTCCTCACCATCTACATAAGACTCTTTAATCTGAAATTGCGATTAGACAACTCGATTCGTCAAAGAAAAACAATGACACGCGTTAATGAGTATTCAACACTCCCTTTGTCAAAGGTTTCGCTGCTTTACCAAGGGACCCTGAGCTATAAGAGGTCGGGGGTCGTTTTATTTTTATTTGTTCGCGTCAGGCAGATTAAATCTAAGTGGAAGCGAGTGCTGCTTAGCATATTTCACTAATTAAAGACACGCCAAAGATTTTCCATAGCGTCCACTTGGGGTGAACTTCCCCTTTTTAAGTACTACTGCTACTTTAAGCGAAGATATTAGAAACAAAAACGTCTAACTTACTATCTGTAAGTACAGGTAATATATTTTAATAACATTGAAGTACCAAACGAGCATGCGGACTGCATGCTCGTTTGTTGTGACCTGATTATAAGTGATCGCTGCCACCCATGATATCAGTAAGCTACTTCATAACATACAACATCTATCGAAGGCCAGATGTGTTGCTTTTCCCGAGGACTAAAGTAGGTGCCTTAAGTACTGAAACTATTGTTTAATGTATTTGGAAGTATGCATGATGGCAATCCCAATCAAAGATAATAGTAGAGTCTAATCTAGACTCAGACCAGAACACAGCAGCGCTTAACATCCAGTGATTGTTTTAAGTAGGGTTCCTACCCTATATGGCGTAACGTCACTAATAAGTGTCCTTAAATTGCAGTAACAACTTAACGTGAAGTTGATTTTACCTTACATATTATTACATTGCATTATATTAATTTAATGTTAAAACAATATTTAAACCTTTAAAAATATGCAATTATTCAGTGTTCTTTTGATCAACATTTTAAACTGACTTTCGATGATTGATAATAAAAATTTAATTAATAATCAATAATAATTAAAAAACAATAAATCATTTATTAATAAATAATTAGCATTATCATAACCATCAATCATCGCCAATGATTATTAATTAGACTGCAATATTTTTCGATCTGTATAAACTACATTTTCAATAAATCAATGTTATAGTAAATCAAATTTTTGTATAAATTATTGTCAGAATCTAGGTCATCGAGTAAAAAATTCTAAAAAGATAATATATAGAGTCATTTAATGTGCTATAATTTTGTCAACCAGTGAGGAAAAAGAGGTCGGGACAAATTTAACTTTTACATTTGACTACCATGAATCTTATTTCAATATAGGGAATACTTAAAGCGTTAGTTAAAACTTTAGCGTTGGACCACCTTAACCTCGACAATATGATATACTAAATTATTCCAGCATTTAAAAAGGTAATGAATATCCCATATGTTATTCCTGGGAATAAACTATCTATGCGCCAAACTTTAGCGGAACCTGACCATTTTTTTTTTTATTTTAATTCAATTAAATAATTTTAGTTACATTGTTTTTTTGACTCCTATCAATTTTTCTTTCTCATTGATATGATTATTATAACTATTATTGTTACTATCTCAACATAACTGAAGAACAACTTAACAAACTTGAGCCACTTCAGAATCTTTACATTCGTTTCGTGCAACTATGATCTGCAACTATGATCACATATCTGATTATCGCGGTAAACTCAAGTGGCTTCCAATCCGACTTCGCTGGAATTTGCATATTCTTTCTGCATTATACTGCGTACTGTTCAGCCCTATAGCGACCTCCTATTAAAATCAATCAAATAAATTTATCACAAAAACTAAATAAATTTAACTTTATTCACTTATTTGTTATTTTTGTGCCTTTACTATCCGTGTAATATATTGTAATATCAGGAATAAAAATGTTCTCTTTCTTTTCTAAAATAAATATATTCATAGATATAACCAAATTAGCCACTGAGCGAACAATTGCGAGAATACTTGGGTGGTTACATAGATAGAAGTTTCTTACTCTTTTGAACAAAGATTAAATTACTTAACAAAGACTTAATAAAAACGGATTTAGATTAAATTTGTCACTAATAGTTTACCGCTAGGATTAACAGATAGGAGGCGTGGAGAAAGCTTGTAATAAATATAGCTTGAGACTCGCATATCTTTTACGAGTCGAGAGACATTACGCCCGAGTGTTGACGTCTTATACTATTTAAGGCAACGATTAAAATATAAGTACTCTAGAGGATATGCCGTTGAAGGCCTTAAAAGCCTTGAGTTATCGAATTTGTATAACAACTGTTTATGTTAAATAGTAATGTGCGTTGGCGTTGTTATAAATTAACTGTAACGATAAAGTAACCAATTTGATGTTTTGTACCGAAAATAGAATGGTATCAAAGTGTTATTTGCTTATAAAACAACGTTTCTATTCAACCCTTTTGAGCAATGGATTATAAAAAATATATACTTTTTACTAAAGTAGCAATGCAACTGACGGTAAGTTGTAACTGGCGTCCTGAAACCGATCACAGATGTGTTGCGACTTCTGAAAATTGAAATGGTCGCCTCGTGTAGAAATCTTTATACTTCAGACTTCAGAATCATTTGTGTCTTTCATAGACGAGTGATGTTATTATCAGCACATTGTTGTACCGTTTATGGGCGCAGTCTGTCTTCAATATAACGAAGATTTTTTGCAATTGCCTATAATTCTTTCAGGTAAACACTACTGATATATTTGACTACATATTTCACTGAAATTTGGCGCACAGATAGTTTATGACCTGGATTTACACTTGGAATACTCATTACCGCGGTAAACGTGACCGACGCGAGTGATGCCGCAGCAATAATGTAGTAAATTATAGTTTACTGTTTGAATGATAATTATACTTTCATTCGCACATCAAGGCGTAAACCGACTCCCAAATTTAAAATACCGATAACACCACTAAGACTTATCTTTAATACAAATATATATGAAATTTAATACCTAATTGAAATATTATAACACCAGTAGACTACAAAATTAAATATAATATCTTAATAACATTAAGAATAATTGAAATGAATTATGAAAAAGATAAAGCGTTTGCTGTGCGCTATAAATGTATAACATAAGCCGATCTTAACCTCGGTCCATAACAAAAGTTATTATATTTAACCAACAATTATTAATGTTCCCACGAGGGCTACCAACTACTATTAGAAAAAAAATTATATTGCACGAAGATACTTTACTTAAAACAGTAAGGAAAAGCGCTTCTGGGTTCCGGTTTGAAGGGTGTGGTAAAGGAGACATAGGCGTAATAGACCATAGACCCAAGGCTTTCCAACTTAGTCCTCAGAAGTAAAGAGGATCTGCCGGCCTTAGGACTCGATTCCTATGTTGGTTTGATTAAAGATCTCCCGAGGCAGCAGTAACCACATCCTTTTTAACGAACTGCATACTAATGCATGAAAAAAGATCATACTATAAATATGTATATTGTATTCTAGGTAAGTTTATCACATTGTCATTTTTTATAGATAGAAACAGTGATGTCTTAGTGGTATGATTTTCGATTTCAGACGTTGATCAGATCCGAGGATACAAACCTCATATTTTCGGTGTACGTGTAACAATAAAATAATTTCATTTGCAGCATATTTATAGTCAACAAACAGGAAAAAATAGGTAACTGCTATCACAAATCAGTTTCCTTTCAGTAGATGCAATACAAACTAATTAAAAAATAAGAAAGAATAAGAAAAACAGAAGTGAAATTTAATAAATATTATTTCGCATATACCAAACCTTGAGCTCTTATACAAGCTACGAAGTAAAATTGTTAGCGTGATTCAGGAAGGTGTACAGCGCCATCTAGCTGTAGTGCCTACAACTACTTTCGTAACGAATTATCGTTTCTTCCAGTTTCAAATTACAACGATTCTAAATAAGTTTCTCTTCAAAAAGGTAAAAAAATCCAATAATATTTTGTTGTTACAAATATCCTTAGGCAATAATGAATATTTTTATTACGTAGCATATGTGCTACGTGCGTACGTGCGTTATCTCTGGATTTTATTGTAAGAAAATCATTGATTACTTATCGCAGCCCTAGACCAGATCGGTGAAGTATTTAGGAAACTTTAGTAAACCTGCTAACCCTCGAAAAACAAACAACTTTGAGGTCAGTAAACACGGCACAGCCTTGTTATGAAACCTCCAGCATTGAACGATGCTTTATTGGACCCCCGAGTACAATAATTGTACTCTGACAATGAATGTTAAATTTAATTAAAATTTTGAAATTATGGCCGATTCATTGAAAGGGCTTGGTAAAGGGCAAATGTTGTATGCTTTTGTTAAAAGCAAAACTTTAGATAAAGAAACTTTGAATAGCAAAACGAAAAGTTTAAGAAGAGATGTTCCAATCGAAACTGATTTTTAATTAGATAAAATATTCAGTTTCTCTAAAATCGTTTATATCGTGTGATTTCGGTCTTGAATAGCACTTACTCGCTTACCGTAGACGTCGTAGGAGGCGGAGGGACAAAGTCTAGGAAATGGATAACAGCGTCGTAAAGTGTAACATCGACACCCACTTCGCTCGACAGGCATTCCAGGCGCGGACATCAATTAGTGAAAAAAAAAAGTTTTCCTCGTTTATTTTGTTAGTATTTTATAAGGTAAGTATTATGAAAACCTGTTCAATTCCCGCCCCACCCACTTCGGTCACATATACCACGGTAATGAGTAACCTGTGGTTCAATTCGGGTCATAAACTATCTGTGTGCCAAATTTCAGCGAGATCCGTAACCAGTAGTTTTGCGTAAAAACAAACACACATACATCCTCACAAACTTTCGCATTAATAATATTAGTAAGATTTTGAAGCCATTTCCAAACATACCATGCATTCAAACATATTTTAATACGACCATGGTGTATTTTAGTGTTAGGAAATTCTTGTACCTCATGAGTGTAATAAATATAGTACAAAATAGTCAGCCGTGAGGTATCAATGAAAAATTTAAAGTGTTATGAAGGTCGTCTATTTGGGTATCAAGTGCTATATGTATAGCATTACTATCCCTTTGAATAGTGTACTATAATGTGTTTGATAGAACGGCAGAGCTCGAGAGAGAGACAGTGAGAAAAATAGATCAACGCAGTAGTCGTTTCGTGTGAAAAAAGGTATAGCGAATACCTTACCAGGGGTACTTACCTTAGCAAGGGTACCACCACGCAACGCCTCAACTATTTCTGCACAAAACAGGTTTCGCCTTTTACTTATTAGATGCCGGCTGACTTACTTCTGTAATTGAGTTTCAGATAAAACCACTGTTCTATACGGAGCTATTTGTAATTTACATGGGCAACAATGGTCACTTATCATCAGGTCAAATTTTGATCAGGGCAAACTATTGTCTCGGTTCATATCATTTATGATTTTATATGGTATAGCAATCATTTTTAAAGTCCCGAGTCCCGCATACTCAGGACTTTAAAAATGATTTCAATTCAAAGAAACCTATGATTAAAGATATGTCAATCGTTTTTAAATTCTTTAAGCTGAAGAAAAAAAGTTTTGATCTATAATAATGTTTTATTCTACTGTGTGAATATAACCTCAGTAGGTCTCTATGTCTAGATTACGCTTTATGCCTAAGACATTATAAGTCTAGAACATCGAAGTTTTGAGTTAAATGATGTTCTTTTAATTAATAGAATGGCAGTGGATTAATTAAATGGTATAAAAACACTAATTGACAATTACACGTGTTGAAATATGCGCTAAGCCCAGAATTCTGCAGTTGAATTTTAAAAACCTAAAGTTCTTAAATACTTTACAATTACTTTAAAGTTTATTTATTTTTGTTATCATTCATTACCGGGTGGTAGAACCAGTGTAGTTCGACAGGGAAAGTACCACCGCCAAACCTATTTCTAAAGCGAAGCAGTTCTTGCGTTTCGGTGGAAGGGTGTGGTTCACTTATATATGACGCGACCAACTTAGTCCTCGGGGGTGGCAAAGCATCTGTGATCGACTTCAGATAGAACCCCTGTTCTATATGAAGTTGCTTACAGACATCCATGGGTGGTGATAACCACTTATGATCAGGTAGACTGCACGCTCGTTTGTACTTCAGCCTAATAAAAAAAATTGATCAATAATTCTCAATATGAAAGGATTAATATAATTTTGATAGAATTAATACATCTTGCATAAACCGGATCACATCGAAGATTATTTCTGTATCGGTTTCTAAAGTGAGATTGCCTCGCTATGATTATTATGCTATAAATTTAACACGGTACTCGCAACTTCTTCTGTAATAATAATTAATGGACCCCTGATGCATAAACACATCCTCACATCTACAACCTACCTTGTTATTTACGCAATAAAGCTCATTTTAATTTCCTGAACGGTTTGATAAGCTTGTAAATTTGTCGAATTGATTTCGCATACAATGATTTGACTGTCGAATACGATATTTGTTAATACACGAAAAATGTGACATATATGACATATCATTTCAATTGTTTCAGTTTGCAGAGTGACATTGACTATTATTTAACAAACCGGCCAAGACACAGACGAAGGGTTCCGTAGCATTATCACTGAATAGCAGCACACAAAACAAAATATATTATTTTTTATATTTATTATTTATTGAACGTAGTTGAACAGTTTTCAAACTACCAACATAAGTTTGTTTTTCATAGCGTTTATATTAATTACACAGTTATGTTATTCGGTTTTTGAAAAAGTGATATATCTCAAAAACTGTCAATTTTCGCTGAAAGCTTTCCTTGACATCTACAAAATATGTTTTATCTAGATTTTTCATTCTCTTAGTTTAAAAGTTAGGGATAAACATTTTACCGCTTTGAAAGAACTTATCTCTCTAACAATCGACTTTGAGAAAAAATGGTTTTAGAAACATCAATGTCACTTTTGAAGACCGTTTTATAGACACCCCACAAGTGTAGTTAAGAATGAATTTTTATTTTTTTAGTTTCAGTTCCATGTATGGGGAGCTAAATTAATATATTTTTATTTTTGTACATAATTCGAAAAGCGGTTTACAGTATACAATTACCTACCAAGTTTCAACTCTGTAGTCTTAGTAGTTTCCGAATGAGGTGGCTGTGACATACGGACAGACGGTCAGACGAACTACGGAACTTGGCTACGGAACCCTAAAAATGGCGCCTATAACTAGCGAAAAGAGGGGGCGAACTTTTTTATGATAATGACAATATTGATATCAAATAAAAGCTAGTAAATAGACTACGATATCAACTGAAACAAAACAATTAAGTTCGATTAGCAGAAAACTTACTTAAGAAAGTAAATAATATATATATATGATTTCAAAACATTATCTTTTTGGCCTGAATCGAACCCGGACCCCAAGCCTCAAGCTTTCACTAAGCTATTCTCGCTAAAATTAAACCAGGTGACTACAATGCTTGATTTACAATTCACGCGGTTGCTGAGTACCGATCCGCTTGCTTTGAGGTCGAGAGCTACTCAAATATTGGTGACTCCCAGCTACTTCAATAGTGTAATGTAAATAACCTGCAAATAAGATTTTCATTTTCTGAGGGCTTGCTAATATGCCATTGAAATGACTTTAAAAAGTATGTAGGTTTGTTTTGTTCTCCTTCGTACAAGTGTAGGATATAAAATCTATGTAAGCCCTTTTTGTGCGGTATCTTCGCCATTTTTTGAAATTACATAAAAACAAAATACGATAAAGGCTTAAGAATTTGTAAAAACATAACGGCACTAAGATTTCGTGTGCCTTGGCTGACATGTTTTGTGGAGGAGGGGAATATGGGAAAGAACTAAGGAAGGTGCGAGTTTTACGACGCTAAAACCTAACCTAAAAGTAAGCTTCCTCGGAGCTGTATAGAGAAAATGTAACCGGAGTCCACTGCGCGCGTTGGGCCTGGCGGACTCTGTTCGGGAAGAGCTATGCTCATCCGAATCTTCAGGTTGTCCTTCCTGGCGTAGCTGGTGGGCGGTTCGAGATTACTGCCAGCAACCCCGGAAGCCCTCTTTTAGTCGCCTTTTACGACAGGCACGAGATACCGTAGCTCTATTCTGGTGGGGCGACACGTTCAGAGGACTCCGGTTGCGTTCCTTTGGAGATCCCGGGGTCCTCTCCGTAACGCTGAGGACGGCCACCAGGGGGGTTTTAGTGCGGTAAAAATCCCACATAACCCTTACGTCGCTCCCACGGCGTCGGGTACCTTTTGAAGGTTTCCCCCTCGAGAAAAAACAAAAAAAAATAAAAAACGTCTATTCGTACTACATTCGCTCTACAGGGATAGTCGCTAAACACTCGGATCCAGAACAAAAAAAAATTGAATTAACATTATCCAGTCCTGTCAATATATTTTGCAACGACATCTTTCACACGTACAAAGGTGTTTCTTTGTTTCTTTTTTAACCGATTTGAATAGAAAACCAGCATACAGTCCACCTGATGGTAAGCGGTTACTGCCGCCCATGGACATCTGCGATAACTTCATATAGAGTAGAGGTTCCATCTGAAGTCGGTCATAGTTGCGTCGCTACTCCCGCGGACTAAAATAAGTAAGTTATATATAAGCAGGCAACCACACCTTTCCACCGAAACGCAAAAATTACTTTACACTAGAAATAAGTGTCGCGGTGGTATATCCCCGGTCAACTACACTGGTTTTACCACATGGTATTTATGGAGTTCATACGACTAAGTATATGTTAGCAACCTTGCGAGTAATTACTCGACCAATATTAGCTGATAATTAGTGGTGTTGCAGGTATTTAAACAATCTGTGAACTTACTATGAAATAGAATTAAAAATATTATTATTATATATAACAAATATTTTATTCAAATACATTTGTGGTAGTACTTTAAAGTCACCTATATATATATATATATATATATATATGTGTATTTACCTGCGGTAAATATTGACATAGTTTTTTTTTGACGAAACCAAGTGAATCTATACTAATATTATAAAGCTGAAGAGTTTGTTTGTTTGTTTGATTGAACGCGCTAATCTCAGGAACTACTGGTCCGATTTGAAAAATTCTTTCGGTGTTAGATAGCTTATTTATCGAGGAAGGCTATAGGCTATATATCATCGTCGAAACTTACGCGGGTGAATCCGCGGGGCACAGCTAGTAATTAGAATAAAATTTCAATCTAGAATCCTAGCCTCACTCAAGAATTTGTGTTCTGTGTATTTGAACAACACACACAAAAATAAGTACACAGAAGTCATGTTCACCATGATTTCTTCCTTAATTTGACTCCAGATCTCTTTGCAATCCATCATGGATAATATATAGTATCGCACGATCTTTCGTTCAGACAGAACGGAACTTCATTATAACTTCATATGTATTTTATATTATAACTACATGACGCGTGGCATGGTGGTCACTGATCACCATTTCAGTCTTGTACGCGGATTATTATTGTAGTTCCAAATATTGAAATCCAAATGATGAATTTAAATTTCTGTTATGGGTTTGTTTGTTTGTATATTTTTCAATGTGACTAACAACACAGGAGAAAATTCTAGTAAGGAGTTAGGAGTGTAAATTTTTATTGTACAAAACGTTGAGTTAATATTTAAAATCACTACAACCGTTCTAATTTTTATTTCCTTCAAATATTATGATAAAGTGACAAAATATTTTATATTAAATTTAACCAGTGACGAGGTATTTATAACAGCCAAGCGCCGGCGTCTCGCAAACACATCCGCTCAATGCCATGAGTCGTTAAATCAGTTTTTATTTCATATGGAAGACCTCAGGCGATATTTATACAACAGAATTCAAATACTATCAGCAGAAGAGCATTTATTTTAACTGATATTAAGGTCAGCTGACCATAGAAATCCGTTTGTCAACTTCGAAGATAATTCTAATAAAATTCGAAAATAAATTCGACCATTCGTTATTACCCCCGAAGACTGAATCAATATGGGAACACAGCAGTGTACTATTGCTCTTATGAGATAAAAATAGATGTGGTAATGGTTACCTCATTACTCCACTCGCCGAAGAATTAGAATCTAACTATGCATCATCCAGACGTCGTCGCGGTTCTTCACGGTTTGGTTTCCTTAAATTTCCTCCCAAGGTATATCTGAAACACTATGATATTGCGTTCTTCTAAAGTGGTGAAAAAGAGTTCAGAAAAGCCGGCGTTGCATTTTCCACTCCTCTGGTGATGCAAGGTACAATCAGGTAGTCCATCTGTCCTGTCTCTAGGTTTAACCGAAAAAATATGCTTCGCTTACTCGCCACTCGTATGACGTAAAACAAGTTACTTATATGTATGTCCAAGCAATCATTTTAATTTTTTAATTTTTTTTTTATAGTATGGAAGTAGCAAACGAGCATGCAGTCCACCTGATAGTAAGTGGCTACTGCCGCCCGCGGACATCTGTAATCAACCCTAGGTAAGATCAACGTCCCACCTAAGGTTAGCCACAGATGCCTTGCTACCCCTGAGGACTAAGATGAAATGCCTCGGATAAATATGTCTCCCTTACCACACCCTTCAGACCAGAACACAGAAGTGCTTAACACTGCTATTATTAGGCAGAAATAGGTGTGGCGGTGGTGCTTCCGGAGTCGAACCACAAAGAGTTCTACCACCTTCAATTACGATTCTAATTACGATTAGGATATCAATAAAAGTATTTTGATTTAGAAGTTTCTAAATTGGTTAGCATAAGGCGATTTATTTTACTTTAGTAGTAAGCCTATTTAGTACTTACGCCTTATCGTTCCTTTCAATAAAAAGTAATCGAACTTGTATTATATAGTAAGTGGTTTACCACTTAATTTCTTTAAGTTTATCTAACAAGACACTTTACTAAAAGATAAAAGAGTTTGCATAAGTTTTATTGCCCCTATATCTTCGCCACCGGCCCCCTGTCACCTTTCACCTTTAACCGGACGCCGGTTGTAAACGTGTTCACTTTTTGAAAGCTTTCAAGTAAGATGCAGTTTTAAATTATACCCGTTTATCTTATTTATACTTTAGCAAACGATGCCTAACAATACAGCACTAAGCGCTTACGTATTCTGGTCTGAAGGATGTGGTAAAAAAGACATAGTCATCCGAGGCATTCCAGGTAGCTACGCATCTGTGGGCCGTCTCTGTAGACTTATCTTGAAAATTAAATATTTAATACTTGGATTAAAAACATAAGCTACTTTTTTGCCAAAAATACGTGCGGTACCAGGTGGCAACGGATGTATAAGCATAGCCTTAACTTTTTATTTTATTATGACGGTACAATCCATTTTAGCAAAATATTAAAAAAATGACAATTCAACGCAAAGATACGTATTGTATACACGGCTTAAGATGTCATGACTAAGTACTCAAACATCACATTAAACACAATTTATGTTAATAAAGATTAAACATGAGATGAATAGCCAATTTACCGTAATTATACACGAAACGTCAATAATTCATAGTTTATGAACAAGCGATAATACTTTCATTTGTATGCAAAACAGGAATTTGTCATGCAAATACAGTAATGGCACTAGCCCATCAATTTGAATATTAAACTACCAATTTTAAGTTACGAGTAACTGTTATAGCCCCTACACCATCAGATTTTGAAATAGTTTTCGTGTATTACATAAATTACATGTATACAGTTTTGTATACAACATTTATGTCTAACGCAAAGCAGTCAGTTCTTATGTTTTAGTACAAGACTTACTATACTTTTATCAGATTAAAGCATGCAGTCCATCTGATGGTAAGTGGATCAAGTCAGATCAGTCAAGCTGAAATTTGATGGTAAGTGGATACTGCCACTCATGGAAATCTGAAAGGAACTTCATTGAGAATAAGGGTTCTATCTGTAATCGATCACAGATGCGTTGCTACTCTCAAGGACTAAAATGGTCAGCTTATATATAAGTGAACCGGCTACCACACTCTTCCAGTGTTAAAATTTTTGTTACGTTATAGTCAGTTTGTTTTTCGTTATATCCAGTTTGAAACAGTCCTAATAATTTTGAGATAAAATAATTTTGGCATACAAAACAAAAAAGTGTGTGTGTATGTGCAAATCACACACGGCATTTATGTGTTTGTTTCTTTATCGTGACGCATTTTGGTTTCATCGAGTTGCAAATCACAATGATTCTAAATAAGTAACACTTATAAGATATTATGTAGAAATCTAAACGCATAAGAGGTCTCGATAATGTTCAGATTGTGAACTCTACCCAACTAAATGACATCGCCTTCTTTCTTAAGATATTATACTCATATCAAACAACAGTTTATGGTGATATAAATCGACCTGCAATATTTTGCCTTCAAAAATAATAACGCCAGTGCAATCCGTCGGTTCTCATACACAAAACGCATTTTGAAATGTTTCGTTTGCCGAAAAACAAAGCTTACATACAAATAAGGCTCTTTCAACACGGTTTTAACAAACACTCGTGCATATACATGTGTATGTGTAGCTCAGCTGTTTGTTGTAGCCTCGAGCGAGAGGTCGATGACTTGGACAAAGAGTGTTAGGCAGAAGTGGTTATAGGCATAAAGGCTCGTTGCACAAGCTGCCAGTGAAAGGATTACTATGATTGAATATGTTAACAGAGTTCTATTTAAATTAAAGAAGAATATTTTTATGCTCTACATAGTTATTTTAAGTGTTATATTATATACCATAAAAAGGTCTGTCTGCAAGTTTTATTTACACTTATATGAACACGTTATATTTTACTTCTATTTATCATACCCAATTAGGGCGTATAATATTTCAATAAGCATTATTTGCTTTCTTACTTTTATGAAGAAATTTTATTACAACAACCGAAAACATGAATTTGCATATTTTTGCTTGTTTAGTTTAATTCCTGTTAAAAACTGTATTCTTCCTTAAATTAGGGCTATATGGTTTTTTTACAACGATAATATATTAATTATCGATATTATTGCAACATTATAAATGTCTATGTCTGTTTGACTTGTAAAATATTCTCAAGCCTCTATGAGGCATTTCAAACAAAGGCATTAAAGTCTCTACAACTACTCTATAACCACTGTAGATATTCTGTGGACGCATAGCAACAGTCGTGCAGTGAGGTAGCGTTGCGCAAGCCAGTTCGATTCCAGTCGAGGTCCGTGCAAATAAACTGATGGAGCATCGTGGTGACAAGGCCCATTGTTCAGGGTCTTTCTATTAATAGGTATTTATAGACTTTGCCTATTTGAATAGATGATTGCTTAACGTTGAAGAGTAGTAAACGCAACTAGATGCTGAAAGTTCTTCATATCTTAGAAAAATAGCATGTAGACAAATTGTCTACCAAGAACTTTTTTTATAACTTAGAAGTAGTAAACCAGCATGCAGTTCATCTGACGGTAAGAGGCCTAAGTCCCAGATAAGACTAGAATCCTGTCTTAGGTTAGCTACAGATACGTTAGTACTTCTTAGGACTAAATTCAAAAGTATGTCTCTCTTACCACACCATTAGCAGCTTAACATTGCTGTTATTAAGTAAAAATGGATGTGGCGATGCTGCCTTTGTAGACCTGTATTAAACAGATTTATTTTGAAATAAGATTAGAGAAAGAAGTTCTTGTGTTTTGGTGGAATTGTGTGGGGGTGTGAAGGGTGTGGTTGCGGGTCTACTTTTATATGAGGCGACCATCGGAATCCTTGGAAGTGGCAACGCATCTATGACTTCATACAGAACCCATGTTTTATATGAAATTGATGTCCATGGGCGGCAGTGGCCACTTACCATCAGGTGAACGGCTTGCACCTTATCTACGCCAGCGTGACAAAAAAGAAGAAAGCATGAGCCCAAAATGGAATAGTATGATGATAGATGGGGACGATAATGATGATAAAACAAACCATAAACTATCTGAAATTGATTTAGAATACCAAAAATATTTCCGTCTTTTATATATTCTACTACATTTTTCCATCCTGGAGATAGGTTTAATGGGGGTTTTTGATACGCGCCAAGCATGCGTGCTGGTTACGTCGTGGGTGTTGATATTGCAGCACTTTCTTTATAACACGAAAGTTGCAAACGAGCACGGCCACCTTATGGTAAGTGGCCACTGACATGCCCATGGACATCCACAATTAATCCCAGACAAATTCAGAGTCCCACCTGAGGCTAGCTAAAGATGCTTTGCTACCCCTGAGGACCAAGTTGGAATGCCTCGTATAAGTATATCTTCAGTACCACTCTTCAGACCAAAACACAGTATAGCATATCACTGTTATTAGGCAGAAACAGGTGTTACAGGTGTGGTAGTGTTGCTTTTGAAGTCGAACCACATGGAGTTCTACCACCTTTCTACTCATCGCTACTGCCCATCTCCTTGGTTTCGTCGTAATACCTGCCATAACATCCACAAAAAGGGGAATAGTGAATGGCTATTCAAGACCATTTAACCACGGCGCTTAACATTTACCTCTCTTCCACCATAAGCATAACTTTCGTAAAATCTTATCGTCCTCTTTCTAATCAATCACTTATTTATTTGACCGATAATCCAACACATATCTTTGGAGTCCTTACTTTTATCTAGTGACATATGAGATATTCAGCTATGTGTACCATCTATTTGATTGATCGTCAATCGATAGTAAAATCGATCACGCAACGGCGATTTTCAAATTACCACACAAATTGATCGATGTCATCGATCGAATATATAAGGGATCTGGAAGGGAAAATCGATATCGAATTCATTTTAAAAGTTCTACTGTTACAGATAGCGATCTGTGACAAGTCCAATTAATCAATTGACGACTCAATGATCGATCGTCGATCTACAATGGATCGACCGGTATCCATTAAACAGCTAATGCTTCCAAACCAATCGATCGAAGTCGATCGATACCCTTGATTGTCATCGACTGATTGATTTGGCCGTTCTAAAGATAAAAGAACAATCGAGGATAGATCGAATTATCTATGCGACGTTTATATGAGCATAATATGCAAAAATGATCGACGTAAACTGATCCCTTCTACCGTCGATCATTGGAATCGATCAATTGTCGTAAAAATTGACTATCGACAGTCTACATTCGATCGACGATCGACCGGTTGTTGTCTAGGTAGACTTACATTTGTCTTGCAATGAACTAACTTCTAATAGCTGATAAATGAATCTTGTTATTTTTAGAAAACAAAATTTGTCTTTCAAAGAACTTCAAAGTCATTTTAGTAAGTAAACAACTCCGCAGCTGTTTCTGGGTTCTTAAGTAGGTACCAATGAATTCAATTGAACAGTGATTAATTGAGCAAGTGTTTGATACCACAGGTCAAGTACTTTGTATACCTAACTCTTCGTGGTTACAAAAATTCTATCCCATTTCTTCAGAGGTTTCATGAGATGAAATGGATTCATGAATTTATAAAACCCTAGAGTAGTCTTCACTTCGCTACGAGATTTGTAAAAAAATGTTATAAATATTACATAATATATCATTAATTAACACCAATAAGACCAAACAAACAAATTTCAATTCAAATAGGAAATGTTGCAATAACGATGCCAATTGCCAACAATTTGCAAATCAAAAACATAATAGACTTAATATAATTACACATTAACATTACAATACCAGTAATTGTATAACAAAATGATACACAGCCAATTATTCATACAATCTTAATTGTAAACAGAATGCTGTTTCAGTCGGCTCTTTATTATGTATAATAATCAAGGCCTTTCTGTTTGTATGTGGATAAAAGACCAGAATATTAATCAAGCACCTCTATTCATTCAATAAATAAACAGTGGTGTAACTTGCGTGAATAATCAGACAGAGGTTGTTAACATTTGGTATATCCAATTACTGAAATAAATGTTTTAAACTCGGTCGTTTTAAAGGCAAACAGTGCCTGAAAATTCTTTGAACATGTTACATGTTAAACGAAGAATATTTTATATAATAATATGAGTTAGCTAACACGTAACCTACGGGATGCAAAGTGGCCACTACCGCCCATGGACATTTACTACCCTAGTATCCGATCTTATCTACCTCAGATAAGATGAGAGTCTCACCTGAAGTTGTCCACAAATACATTGCTTACCTTATGGACCAAGTTACAATGCCTCGGATGGGTTGGAATACCTGTGTCTTTCTTACCACTTATTATTGGATCTAAAGAATAAAAATATAAAAAGGGTAAAACTCACTTAAAGAGATTTTTTTGAAGAGATTGATGTAGAAAACGATATTCAGAAATCATCTTTGATTAGACTCTAACAGGATCGAAGATTGCCGGAGGATGGAAGATGAATTGAGAATACAGGAGAATACGTTGCTACATCTGAACATTGTTTTGGCATGTAAGTATCTGCCTTGCTACACCCTACATAAAAAGCTAAGTAGTTTTACGCTTTTGCTTTAAGCAGATTGCTAAACTACCTTCTAAACTGTATACCGTGAGAAAATCTGCACTCAGCAGTAAGATAATAATGTCCGTTTTGGGCAATATTACTAAATAATTTGATACTTAAAGTAGCTGTAAACTAATAATATTGTTAAAGATATTAAAATTGCATATTTTTTTTATACTAATGCAATGTCATACTTCACAATCCGTCAAGCCGTTTGGGCTGTAGCGTGTAACAAAAAAATGGGCATACATACAAACATACATACATACGCTCGAGAAACATTACCCTCCTAACGCAGTCAGTCGGGTAAAAAGTTATAATTTTACTAAAAATCAGTCCAAACGTTTCGAACTCCTGCTTTTATAATTTTCGCGGCTCTATTCGATATAATATACAGCGTACAAATGCATATTCGCATTTGCATATTGCTTTGAGGATAAATATTGGCACAGAACAAATTAGCTGTGACCTTTTTAATCAGATGTATTTACTTGTTTCAAATATAGTTCTCAGAGAGAATTGTTTTTAAAATATAGGTAAATGTGTTTGTGTGTTAGAAGATGATTTAATTTGTGTAGTAGGTATCATCTACTTACAGGTATAATAAGAAGTATATACGTTCACTATCTTTATATAAGAAAAATCAAACAAAGGTAGATATTTACGTGTAGTTAAAGTTGAACCCTTCGTGGTTCAAATGCTACAAAATACATTTTTTTACATAATACAAGTATTTAGTACATGTAGCTCATCTAATGTAAAGGCTTTACTGCTCACGGACAACTTTTTTTTTATTAGACTGAAGTAGCAAACGAGCCCGCGATCCACCTGATGATAAGTGGTTACTGCCGCCCATGGAATTCTGTAAACAACTTTATATAAAACAGCTGTTCTGTCTGAAGTGTATCACAGACGCGTTGTTAATATTGAGGACTATGATACATATAAGGGCCTCATATACATATAAGTGACCCGGCAATCACAGCATTCAGCCGAAACACTAGAACTGCTTCACGCTTGAAATAGGTGTGGCGGTGGTA